>SJYC01006169.1:0-57287 GCA_006408675.1 Madoqua kirkii
GGACTGAACCCCAGCGTGCTGGCTTAAATAAATTCTCTTGCTGTTTGCATCGAATCGGAGTCACGGTGATCTTTGAAGCAACGGGTCTTGGAAAAGACCGGTAGGTCTAACAGTTCAGAGGTGGCTGTGCTTAACTCCTGCAAGGGCTTTATATTGCTCTTATTGTGGAACTGGTCCTCTCATGCTTCCATGGATGTGGCGGCACTGAGCTTTCCTGTGCTGATGCTAAACTGTGAGTGATGAGAAATATAACTAGCATGCATGGGACCACTTTTCTTTGTCTGCAGTCAGGTCTTTCATCTATTGTGCTTACTGGTGGTGCTGAGTGGAAGGCAGGCTGTGGAGAGTGTTGAAAACATCATCTTCTAGGAATGCAGTGATTGTAGCCTAAGGAATTTAAAGGATGACATGGTTGGAAGCTGAGCAGTTCTTCACTTCCACTGTTCAATTCCTAGTGTGATCAGGAAATGAATTAGTGTTCACATTTTACATCAAGCTCTAGTCCTCAAAATTTGTTAGTGCTCATTAATAAGGAAATACTGTTGAGAAAATAATTGGCCAGTAATAACTGTGGATAGTCCAATAAACAATGCAGCTCATCAGTTATGATGTAAAGCATAATAAATATATGGTAAAAAGGAACTTCAGAGGCATTATGCCAAAATACAAGGATTCTAAAGAGAACAGGAAGAAGTAGGTTCTAGAACTGAACAGGAAGTTTGGACATTGCTTGGACACCAGGAAGTTTCTTTCTGTGCACTTATTCGATAAAAAACAATTATATAAGTACATCCTCTTTACCTGTGATTCTAAGTTCCCAGCACTAAATCACTATATCTCACACACCCATTAATTTTGTAATATATTTTAGTCATATTATTCGAGTGGTCCAGTTTAGTTCAATCGCTCAGTCGTGTCCGACTCTTTGCAACCCCGTGAATCGCAGCATGCCAGGCCTCCCTGTTCATTACCATCTCTCGGAGTTCACTCAGACTCACGTCCATTGAGTCTGTGATGCCATCCAGCCATCTCATCCTCGGTCGTCCCCTTCTCCTCCTGCCCCCAATCCTCCCAACATCAAAGTCTTTTCCAATGAGTCAACTCTTGGCATGAGGTGGCCAAAGTACTGGAGTTTCAGCTTTAGCATCATTCCTTCCAAAGAAATCCCAGGGCTGATCTTCTTCGGAATGGACTGGTTGGATTTCCTTGCAGTCCAAGGGACTCTCAACAGTCTTCTCCAAAACCACAGTTCAAAAGCATCAGTTCTTCAGCACTCAGCCTTCTTCACAGTCCAACTCTCACATGCATACATGACCACAGGAAAAACCATAGTCTTGACTAGATGGTCCTTAGTCGGCAAAGTAATATCTCTGCTTCTGAATATACTATCTAGGTTGGTCAAAACTTTTCTTCCAAGGAGCAAGCGTCTTTTAATTTCATGGCTGCAGTCACCATCTGCAGTGATTTTGGAGCCCCACAAAATAAAGTCTGACACTGTTTCCACTGTTTCCCCATCTATTTCCCATGAAGTGATGGGACCAGATGCCATGATCTTTGTTTTCTGAATGTTGAGCTTTAAGCCAACTTTTCCTCTCTCCTCTTTCACTTTCATCAAGAGGCTTTTTAGCTCCTCTTCACTTTCTGCCATAAGAGTGGTGTCATCTGCATATCTGAGGTGATTGATATTTCTCCCAGCAATCTTGATTCCAGCTTGTGTTTCTTCCAGTCCAGCATTTCTCATGATGTATTCTACATATAAGTTAAATAAGCAGGGTGATAATATACAGCCTTGACATACTCTTTTTCCTATTTGGAACCAGTCTGTTGTTCCATGTCCAGTTCTAACTGTTGCTTCCTGACCTGCATACAGATTTCTCAAGAGGCAGGTTAGGTGGTCTGGTATTCCCATCTCTAAGTCTTGTTCAAACACCTGACTCCTTATGAAATCATTTATCATAATTGAGTACATTATTCATAATTATAATACATGATATCATTTATGAGGAAATTGAATCAAACAGAAGCCTATGCCTTATTTTAGTCCAATTATATACTGACGCTACTCAAAAGAAGTGGAAACAAACTCCTCTAAGATCAGTCGAATTGGTCTGGATGTACCATCCCATCACTGGGACCTCAGGCAAGTACTCATCCTCATTAAACCTCTGTTTCTTCCCCTCATAAAAAAGAAATAATATTTTTTAAAAGAAATAATAATAACAACATACCTTAAAGTGTTTTGAATTAGAAATGAGTTGCACATAGTACCTGCCATATAATAAATGCTCAACAAGTTGTGCACTTTTTTTTTTTTTTCCTAAATCACAGTTCTATCTGCTTACCAGCATTTCCCTTGCCTTACTGTGTTTCCTCAGTCTGGAGCACCTGTGCCCTCCCTCAACTTTACCCTGATAGGCAAACTCATCTTGGTCCTTAAATATCAATACCAGCGTCAACTCCGCTGAGAAAACTTCCTGATTTCTTCCAACTTTTCTAGGCCAGTTAGTCATCCTTGAATGTTCTGCATACCTCTCTTGTTACCCTTGCTATACTGCTATGTAATATTTACTTATCTATCTCCCCCACATTAGAGTAAATTCCTTGGAAAGAGAAACTGTGTCTTCATCTATGATATCATAGTATCTTTATTTCTAAAAACACTAGTGTCTTTCCCATACCTGCATTTAGAAGGGAAATAAAAACAAAAGCTCTTAAAATGCTTTTATTCATTTGAAATGAAATAAAATGAAATGAAAGATACTCTAGGTGTTAATGATATTCTGATGAGGAACTCAAGGGGAGATTTCCTATTAAGAGTGATAATTGCTCAGTTATGTCCAACTCTTTGCAACCCCATGGGTGGTAGCTTGCCAGGCTCCTCTGTCCATGGAATGCTCCAGGGAAGAATACTGGAGTGGGTAGTCATTCCTTTCTCTGGGGGATCTTCTTGACTCAGGGATCGAACGCAAGTCTCCCGCATTGCAGGTAGATTCTTTACCATCTGAGCCACCAGGGAAGCCCTCTTATGGCAAATATTTAACATTTTCTTAGTCCTGAGTTAGTCATTACTCTTCTCAAAAAATAAAATAGTGGTACTTATAAAAATTAATCAAAAGAATCTTAGGTTTTGAATCTAAAGTCTACTCTGCCATATAAGTAAAACAAAATATACCTCTTCCAGAAGCAAATTCAAGTACAACATCAACAATATCCACAACATATGTTCAAAATGTTCCAAGTTCACAATAATATCTCAACAAATCTATAGATGAATAAAGAATGAATGAGACCCTCTGTTTTAGGTGAAGGTAAAGTTTAGGGAAAAGGTTAAAAGGTTTCAATGATGAGTGTCTGTCAGAAGATTCTGTTTTTAATTCTCTGATGAACTGTGTTTAGAGTAGTGTTGGTTTCAGAACTGGGTTAGGAATATGTAAAAATCCTCAATATTTCCTTCAAATCCCTCTTTACACACAAATATTTCATCAAGATTAACTTAATCCCTTATATGTGGAATCTAAAAAGAAATGATACAAATGAATTTACTCACAAAACAGAAAGAGACTCACAGACTTACAAAACGAACTCATGTTTGTCAGTGGGAAGGCACAGTTGCAGACTTTGGGAAGGTCATGTACACTCTACTATATTTAAAATGGATAACCAACAAAAACCTATTGCACAGCACATGGAACTCTGCTCAATGTCATGTGCCAGCCTGAATGGGAGAGGTGCTTGGGGGAGAATGCTGCTGCTGCTGCTGCTGCTGCTAAGTCGCTTCAGTCGTGTCTGACTCTGGGCGACCCCATAGAGGGCAGCCCACCAGGCTCCCCCGTCCCTGGGATTCTCCAGGCAAGAACACTGGAGTGGGGTGCCATTTCTTTCTCCAATGAAAGTGGAAAGTGAAAATGAAAGGGAAGTCGCTCAGTTGTGTCCGACTCTTCGCAAGCCCATGGACTGCAGCCTACCAGGCTCCTCCACCCATGGGATTTTCCAGGTAAGAGTACTGGAGTGGGGTGCCATTGCCTTCTCCATAGGGGAGAATGGATACATGTATATGCATGGCTGAGTCCTTTCACTGTTCACCTGAAACTATTACAGTATTGTTAATCAGCTCAGTTGTGTCTGACTGTTTGCGACCCCATGAATTGCAGTACGCCAGGCCTCCCTGTGCATCACCAACTCCCAGAGCTCACCCAAAACCACAATACAAACTGCTTTTGGTGTTAGAAAAAAAAAGATGAACTTAATTAACAAAATTATTTTTCAAGATGGAAAACATCACTGTAGAAAGTGAAGCAATCGTTTTTTGAAAGTTACATTCAAGAACTCAATGAGAATGAGAACAACACTTTGCTAATTAAGTTGGAGGCAATCTTACACTAGCTGCTCAGGTAGCTCAGAGGTAAAGAATACTCCTGCCAATACAGAGGATGCAAGACATGCGGGTTTGATCCCTCGGTTGGGAAGATCCCCTGGAGTAGGAAATGGCAATCCACTCCAATAGTCTTGCCTGAGACATCCCAAGGACAGAGTCTGGTTATAGTCTTTGGGGTCTCAAAGAGTCAGACATGACAAGCATGCATGCAAGTACAATCTTATACTAGGAGTCTGAAAGACTCAGACTCTTACTGTCTATGCTTTTGGTGCAGGACAGTATATCCTGATTTTGTTACTGATGGAATCTGAAAAGGTACTCAACTTCAAAAGCCAAGAAACCAGGTTTAAAACCAAAAGTATGCACAAACCTACAATAACTCATATAGTTTTAAACACAAGCAGAGGGAAAAAAAGATTTTTTTGTTTATAAGGATGCCCTTATTTTCTAAGGAAGAAGGATTCTGCTAAGTGAAGGATTCCACCATAAGGAAGAGGTAAAATGGACTAAGCTCTGTAATATAAACCAGCTGCTCAAGCTGCCTCCTTTATAACACTCATTTCTCACCAATGCTCAAGGAAAGGGCATTTTATTGGAGAATGAGGACTCTCTAACTTCCCTCCCAGAAAGTCATGGAGTGAGGACAATAGCTTTCCCTAGGACCCAGCCACATGTGTCTCACACTGTTATTTTCGTCTTTTAGATGGATTCAAAACCCCAAGTGGAGCAGCTAATTTTATCACTGACAGAACTGGAAGAAAAAGATAAACTAACCCCAACCAGCGTAGGGGTTAATATACATCCTGCTGTGATTTGCTCCTGGTAGCTGATCAAAATCGGTGATGTTACTTGGAATCAATAACAAACTTTAGAAATGTAGCTGAATGTGCCATGAAGTCAGTCTCAACTGGAACAGCTATGCTGACAGAGCTGTAAATATTTCCCTTCAAAGTCACAACAGTCCGATATAGAGCGTCTCTGTAACAAGCCCTCCCTCCTGGCTGATGAAATCAGTCGCCATGGTAACAGGTGAACCCAGCAAGAGGCAGAAAACCATTTTCCATTCCCAGCAGGATTCCTTCCCCTTTTACAAAATAACTCCAACACTGAGACAAAGTAACAAAAAGAAAAACCCCTAACTGTGAACACTCCAGAATTCATAGATACTGTCTCCTCCCTTGCTCCACTCAACCCATCTCCCTGTACCACCCCATCAACTAATCCATATCAAAAAAATACTCTTTTTTTTTTTTTATTCAACTCTACCCTCAGTACGACTCTCCCTCATCTTTGGATTGATTTGATAGTGTCAATTCATAGTTCTTCCCAAATGTTCACAGGCAGCCAGGAGCCAGGACAGACCCAGGAATGGCTCCAGTTTCCAGTTCATCCACCCTCCAAGTCCAGTTACAAATACCTCCCCTGTGAAGGTGCATGCATCCCCTTCCCTCCCAAATGACCTACTTTCCCAAGGTCCTCATTCCATCTCAGGGTGAGGCCACTTTCCCCCCAGGCCCAGACTTCTCATGCTGGTCCCAGACTTGTCATTTCTGATCTTCAGGCTCCACCAGCTGCTACATTCTTCAGGTATTTTTTTGTTGTTTTGCTGGACTTCATCCCTTCCTCCACCCTCCCCAGCAACTTCCCAAATGTGGAAACTTCACTGACTTACACTGCCCGTGCTAACCTCTCTTTTGGCATCAGCTTCTTCTCTTTGTTCTGTTTCCTAACCCTTGTATTGTAATGTTAGAAGTCCAAAAACACTTTTCCTAGCTGCGAAAAACCAGAGACATCCTTGAAGAGCCAGCCAGACCTGCCCTTGTTGAGGAGATGGTCTGAATCAGAATCTGCTGCTGCTTTGGGGTAGGAAGGGCCTGCAAGTGGGTGGGACTGCGTGGGTGAGGTGAGGGGAAGCGTTTGTTACTCAGAGGAGGAAAGATGGGGATGCCGGCGGCGAGATGACAGAGGCTTTGCACCCGAGGGCTCCCAAAACTTAGGGGATGATCAAAGTTACAAAACGCCTGGTGAACGTGGATTTTGGCTTTGTTTATTTTGTGGGGTTGGTATGTGTGTGTGGCAAACTGGTGAAGGCGTTTCTTGTCATCCTGGTTGACATAACAGGACTTATGGAGGCACTTTGTCTCCCTGAGGGAGACAGAGAGCTGAGGAAAAAACAGTGAATATGTGACTTGTAGGAAATTCTCAAAACCATCGAAGGGCTCTGAATTCTCATTTGTCATGTTTGACTCTCTGAAGGAGGCCCGGCTGATGCCGAGCATACATTTTAGTAAGCTTAGGTAACTTTATAACTTGCCTTTAACACTTTCTGGCCCAAGGGAGAGCATAAAAATAAATAAAAATTGAAAAATGTGAATAGGACACTTTATACACTGTGATTATAACCTTATGAAAACTATTTATATGCAGGGGGCATGGGTTTGATCCATGGTCAGGAAGCTAGGATTCCACAAGCCACATACTGGAGCCAAAAAGTAAAAAAAGAAGAAAAAGTTAAAAAAAATTTAAGTGAAAAAATAAGATAATTAATTTAAATACAAAGTAAATTTGAATTTAAAAAATATACAAGGATCAACAGTTTGGTAGTGGAATTACTGGTAACTCTTTTTCAAATGTTCTGTGATACACTTATATTAGTTTTACATTTTAAATAGGTAATTATGATGGCAAAATAGTGACATGAGCAACTGTTCATGACAGTATATTAAGTTTAAAAAAAAAAGGATAAAATAGTGCTCTGGTACGTCTGCAATATTGTAAAATAAAAATCCAACATAGTTAGTCACCCTCCACTCTTTTTGAAAGCTCACTTTTGTATTACTTCATTTTTATGAAAGGCTTACATTAGCACCTGCTTTCACTAATGGAAAAAAAATCCTAAAAGGATTCTTGCTTTTATGGAAAAAAGGTGAAAAACAAAAAGAATGTTCAGCATTTGTTTGCAGTGAGCTGTTAGAGGCCATGTGTCCCCTAAGGAGAGAGAGAAGCACCACCAAGCTCTTTCCTTGGAACTACGGTCAGCATCTCAGTAGCAGGTTGTCTTAGCTTTAACTGTGTCTCTGAGCAAGTGTGCCCGCTCAGTTGTGTCTGACTCTGCAAATCCATGGACTGTAGCCTGCCAGGCTCCTCTGTCCATGGGATCTTCCAGGCAAGAATACTGCAGTGGGTTGCCATTTCCTCCTTCAGGGGATCTTTCTGATCCAGTGATGAAACCCTATCTTTTGCACTGATGGTGGGCTCTTTACCATTGAACCTGGGAAGCAGGTGCTGTGAGCATCTACATTTTAATTTCAATTTCTTTTGTGCACCCCTTAGCTGGACTGTGTCCCTGGGCAATTGTTTCTTCACTTCACACTATCCTGATTTACAAAAAGTTTCTTGGGAATACTCTACTTTGGATGTGGAAGAAACCCAGTATGTAAACAAGGGGTGGAAAGGTGTTAAAAATAGTCCCAGTTTGATCCTTTTCAATTAATTTTCCCTGGAAGAGGGCATGGCAACCCACTCCAGTATTCTTGCCTGGAGAATCCCCATGGACAGAAGAGTTTGGTGGGCTACAGTCTATGGGGTCACGACTGAGTGACTAAGCACATAGCCGTTTTATAATGTTGTGTAGTTTCTGCTGTACAACAAAGTGAATCAGTTATGTGTGTGTATGTGTCTATATATATGTACACATCGAGCACTGAAAATAGAATCCCTGTGCTATACAGTAAGTTCTCATTAGTTATCTATTTTATACAACATAGGAATTCCCTGGTGGCTTAGCCAGTGAAGCATCTGCCTATAATGTGGGAGACCCGGGTTTGATCCCCGGGTCAGGAAGATCCTCTGGAGAAGGAAATGGCAACCCACTCCAGTACTCTTACCGGAAAATCCTATGGACGGAGGAGCATTGTACGCTTCAGTTGCAAAGAGTCAGACACGACTGAGCGACTTCACTCTCTCACTTGTACATCATAGTGTATTTATGTCAATCCTCATCTCCTAATCCATCCCACTCCCCACTTCCAACCTTCCCCCTTTGGTGTCCATATGTTTGTTCTCTATATTTGTCTCTATTTCTGCTTTGCAAACAAGTTCATCTGTACCATTTTTCTAGAATATATAAGTGATACTAAACTTCACTCTGTCACACAGACTGAAGAAAGTCAGAAATGTCCAGTGTGATTTTTACAGGAGGCAGACTCTGTGATGGAGTTGTCTTCAAGTTGTTTTGTTAGGGAGCCCTTAATATCAAGACTTGTGGGAAAGAAGAATTAGAAGGGAGGGCAGGGAGAAGTCTAGCTGCCCTGGTTCCTCAGAGTTGTCCCTGCTGGGTCAGAATCCCTGTTCTGCATGGTCCCCACACTCGGTCACAGGACGCGGGCCCTCCAGGGAGGGGTGGCCTCAGGAGAAACAGTTCTTGGTTGCAGGGACTCCACCTGAAGGCGGTCTGCTGACAACACTCTTAATAGCTGAGCCCACAGTTCCTTCTTTAATGCAAGCTGAGTCACACATGTCCATATTCAGTACAAAAATGAGAACATTTGGTATGAAATGGCAGGATACAGTGTCATTCAAAAGCCTTCGTGTGTGTAAAAATCCCTTTTAATGTTGCATCAAATTTTTATTGCTATAGAACTGTGCTTTTAATAGTACCCATTTCATAGTACTGCCATGAGAATTAAGATGAAATGTAAAGTACAAGGCCTGGCCCAAAGTGCTCAATATTATTTATGGTTATTTGTTTTTCATTTTTCCTAACTTAAGCCATCGGAAAAGGCGATGGCACCCCATTCCAGTACTCTTGCCTGGGAAATCTCATGGATGTAAGAGCCTGGTAGGCTGCAGTCCATGGGGTCGCAAAGAGTTGGACAAGACTGAGCAACTTCACTTTTCATGCATTGGAGTAAGAAATGGCAACCCACTCCAGTGTTCTTGCCTGGAGATTCCCAGGGACAGGGGAGCCTGGTGGGCTTCCATCTATGGGGTCACACAGAGTCGGACACAACTGAAGTGACTTAGCAGCAGCAGCAGCAGCAGCAACTTAAGCCATAGTGGGATGAACTAGTCTTCTCTTCTGCCTTCCTTGTGCCATGAGTCAGGGCCAAGTTACATTTTTTTGCATCTGCCCCTTCTCTTTCTGCTTCCCAGCATTAAAAATGACATAAGGAGTTTGGGATTAATACAGACACACATAAAAAAGAAATAACCAACAAGCAAGGCCCTACTTTATAATGCAGGGAACTATATTCAATGCTCTGTAGTAACTAATAAGGGAAAAGAATCTGAAAAACTATATATATATGTGTATATATATACACATATATATTTGTAACTAAATCACTTTGCTGTATATCTTTATTCATATATATTTAAATATATTTATTATATGTTTTCATATGTATGTATGGGCTTTCCTGGTGGCTCAGTGGTAAAGAATCTGCCTGCCAATGCAGGAGACTCAATCCCTGGGTCAGGAAGGTACCCTGGAGAAGGAAATGACAGTCCACTCCAGTATTTTTGCCTGGGAAGTACCATGGACAGAGAAACTTGGCAGGCTATAGTCCATGGGTTGCAAAAGAGTCAGACATGACTTGGTGACCAAACATGTATGTGAGTGTGTGTGTGTGTATATGTATATATATATGTATAACTGAATCACTTTGCTATACACCTGAAACTAACATAGCACTGTAAATCAACTATACTTCAATGAAAAGAAATTTTTAATTTAAAAATAAAATGATGTAAGGATGTGCACACCAGCATTCTTATGAGCATTTGATGACAGACAAGAGGGACAGACCCACAGTCTAAGGTTGATGAAGCAGAAGAACACATAAATAAATAAATAATCCATGTCTTTAACATCATTTTTGAGATGACAAGCAATCCTAAGTTGTTTCACTCAGTAAACAAAAAAATATATCCTCATGATATTTAAGCTATTCATACTTGTACTTTATTACTTGCAGCTAAAACTATTTCTAGCTAATACATAGGGCAGAAGGGACAGATAGAAGATTGGGAGGAAAGAAACACATAAGGTTTACAAGCTGGCTTGAATTCTGGTAAGTTGGGAGAGTTGTGTGAATACAGGAACTTTATAAATAAACTTCATGATGAGATCTCTTCCGACTGTGTCTGCTTCAAATTGATCCAAGGTTTAATTTTCTGAATACCTCCCTTTTCCTGACACAGAAAAAATTAAGCCCCCCTTTTCCTCTAGGCTACGTGGAGCAGGTGTGTGCAGAAATAAAGGGTGCGAATGAGATTTTCTGTTATTGGTGGGGACCATTGTGATCATTAAAAAACAAATGAAAAACTGTTTCATTCAGACATAGATTCCTAGGACTTTAGTAAGAAGACCTGCATTCTGACAGTTTTCAACATTACCTACAATTTTAAGCTATTCATCCTCTTTATTATTCATCAGCATGGAGTTGTGGAAAGACATCTCCCTCCTCAGGAGGCTGCGTGCACACGGTTCAGCTGTTGTCTGGCTGTGGACCTTGGGGGAAGAAATTCAGGCGCTAGGAATTTAACTCACTTGCCAGAATTCCCCCAGTAAAGGAGGAATGGAGAGAGGAATAGACTTGAGTGCCTCCCCAGTGTTTATTCTTCATTCTAACTCTCTAAATGCTGCTTATCTGACGCTGCTTACCAGAGGCAGATTTCAAGCTTCTACTGTCGTAGATGAAAGAGATGGCTAGGAAAAAAAATCTCCTTGAATGGTTAATTTAAATGAGTTTCAAGAACTGTAGAGTTTGGAACTGGTACATTATGAAAAATAAAACTGACTTCCTCGGTTGACTTTTAATAAAATAGAGTGAATCCATTTTCAAGGGAGATGGGCAAACTGACCCCAGCCCAGGCCCACAGATCCCACACACTCATACACATTTGGAAATGTCAGTTATTTAACAAGATGCTCCCCCACATTTGTGACACACTGGGTTATATGTATGCCATAACTTCTGTTTTGTTTTGGCTCTTAACTTTGTGTGGGTGACCATACACTCATCACAACAACATGATTTCTCAGTGCATGGTGGAGGCTCACAGGACTAACAGTTGCCTGCTCCTCTCTGCTGGGCTGTGCTTCTCTTCCAGCCTTCCACACTCCCCAGTTCAGCAGCCTGTCACATCTTTCCAGACCTGTCTTTCAACTGCTTACACAACTGTGCATTTATCTTTGACCTCTTAAGTGCTGCACAATCAAGTTGACACATATAGGGACTTCCCTGATGGTCCAGTGGTTGAGAATCCACCTTACAATGCAGGGATGCAGGTTTGATCCCTGGTCAGGGAACTAAGATCCCACATGCTTCAGGGCAACCAAGCCCATGTGCCACAACTCCTGAAGCCCATTTGCCGAGAGCCTGTGCTCTCAACTAGAGAAAGCCCTCAGGCAGCAATGAAGACCCAGTGCAGCCAAAGAAGAGGGACTTGATGCATACAATGTCCACGCAGCCTGCCTCTACTAAGACAGGCTGTCTGCTGCTTCTCTCAGCACATTAGATGAAGCCAGAACCCGGAGAAGGGGCACCGGGGCAGCTGGTAAGTACAGCACTGCAGAGCCTCACTCTGGCCTTAGTGCTTCTCCCAGCAGGCCAGCTCTCAGCTCCTTTGTTCTTGTTCCCCTTGGGCCCTCTGCTCATAAGCAATGCCTCAGCAGTTCTCAGCATCACATACAAGTTAAGCAAGTACATTTTCACCTTGAGGGTGCCTACAAGGCTCTAAATCAGATTGGGTGATCTGAGTAGATAAAAAGGTCTCTATAAGCACAGCCATGCAAACCCCGAATAGACACATTAAGTGCATAATCAGTTTAGTTCAGCTGCTCAGTCATGTCTAACTCTTTGCAGCCTTCAAGCCAAAGGACTTCGCACAGAAGGGACCAATTTTAATCTGTGAGATCAAACAGTAGTTAGCAAAGTGATTCCCTGTAATTCATTTATTCCATCAACTGGTAGCAGAAGTAAAGGTATAGGATATTTCCTCTGGATAACAGACTCTTCTTAGAGTTCTCTGTTTAGGCTAAATGGGGGTCTGACAATGTTGGGCAGTGTTTCCCATGTGTGGGCTGAGAGTCCTTTTCCTCATGTATCATCAGGGTGGCTTATTTAAAATGTAATTTTCTAGACTCCATCCAAGAGTTAAACCAGAATCGCTGGCAGGGGGGATGCTAGGAGTGTGTACTTTAATCAGTTCCCCGAATTTGAGACCCACCCAAGTAGAGACAGGGCTTCCCCTGTGGCACTAGTGGTAAATAACTCGCCTGCCAGTGCGGGAGAGGGAAGAGACCCAGGTTCAACTCCTAGGTTGGGAAGATCCTCGGAGAAGGGGATGGCAACCTACTCCAGTATTCATGCCTGAGAAAATCCTATGGCCACAGGGGCCTGGTGCACTAAGTTCATAGAGTCGCAAAGAGTTGAACACAACTGAGGCAGCTTTGCACACACATGGAGAATATGGAGTCTGACTAACATACCAGTGTTTTCCAAATGTGCCTGGAGCCCTGAGTTCCTTTTCAAACCAACTCCCAGACTCCTTCCCTGAGAGGTGCAGGTTCAGTAGGTTGGGGGCAGGGCCCTGGAATCCATACACTTAATGTGTCTCAAGTGACTCTGGTGGGACAAGTTTGGGGAACTCTGAATAGGAGAAAATTGCAAGGCACATCACAGTTAAATTGTAATAGTAAAGCTGACAGTTATTACATCTTTCCCACTAAACACTGCTGAATGCTTTCCAGTGTTTGCTTACCTTGAAACAATCTTAGCCAATCAGTGATCATTATTTTATGGAGGAGGGGAATGAAACAGCAAAGTAACTTGAGGTGATACAGCTCGTAAGTACTGAACTCAAGTTCTAGAAGTTAAAAGTCCCTGCTGCTTCCCAGGCTGTCTCTCTCTTTACACACCAGACAAGCACCAGAACAGAGTGCCTTCTCGCCTTTACTACACCAGAGAGAGTCTCTTTTATGCGGTTTTACAGTGCTTTGAAATAGGACTTAGCATTCAAGGTAATAAAATACATTCCTCTTCATTTTGTAAAATGTTTTGCTAATAGGCATCTTATTTTTAGGGTTTCATTTTGAAAACTGTTTGTCTGATGTTCACATTTTATGCTAAATTCACTTCTTTATCATGACATCTGAAGCTTCACATAATTAGCTTCTCCTCCAGTGACCCTGTAGAATTCACCTCTATGTCACAGTTGAGAACTCAGAATTATCTATTACTGCCAAGAGGCTAGAATGAGCATCACAGAGTCTCTGAGCAGCTGCAACAAATATGCTTTGGTCTTAGGTGTTCTTAATCTTTTTTTTAAACTATGTGTATTGTTCACATGGAAATTCCAGGTCAGGCTGAACTCCTGAGCTTGTAAACTAATTTAGAAATTTGCTGAAGAAAGTTTGTTAAAAAAAAAAAATCAATCTTCAGAAAACTACTTCCTGTGCATACATATTGTCATATTGCCTGGGGCTCTGATATTTCAAAGAAGAGGTTGTGTCAGGCTTAAGGAAGGAGAGCAGGTAGGAGGTGGGAGAAGGAGATGAGCTTATCCTAAATTAATGGATATTATATGTAATTTCTCATTCATATTCAAAGGTGGGAAGAAGAACTTGACGGCAGGCAGCCCAAGCCTGACTTTGAGTGTGGCCCGTGTCCTGAAGGGTTGTATGGTTCTCTGAGCAACAGAACAATGGACCATGAGTGGTTCAAAGGCACAGGAAAAATAAATCAGGAGTTATTCTTAAAAAGTAATTGCATTTTTTCAGACATTGTGTTAATGAACTGGAAAAATTAATATTGTTAACATGGCCATACTACCCAAGGCAATCTACATATTCAATGCAATTCCTATCAAATTATTAACTGCATTTTTTCACAGAACTAGAACACTTTTTAACTTTTTATGGAAACACAAAAGACCTCAAATAGCCAAAACAATCTTGAGAAATAACAAAGCTAAAAGAATCATGTGCCCTTACTTCAGACTACACTACAAAGTTACAGTAATCAAAACAGTATGGTGTTGGTGCAAAAACGGACACATAGATCAATGGAACAGGATAAAGAGCCCAGAAATAAACCCACACACTTATATTCAATTCATCTATGACTAATTAGGCAAGAATATACAGTGGAGAAAAGACAATCTCTTCAATAAGTGGTGCTAGGAAAACTGGTCAGCATGTAAAAGGATGAAATTGGAACATTCTCTAATGTCAGATACAAAAATAAAGTAAAAAATGGATTAAAGACCTAAATGCAAGATCAGATACTATAAAACACCTAGAGAAAAATATAGGCATAATATGCTTTCACATAAATTGCAAAGAAATTTTTTGATTCATTTCTTAGAGTAATGGAAAAATTAAATATATGGAACCTAATAAAACTTAAATCCTTTTATACAGCAAAGGAAACCATAAACAAAACAAAAAGACAATTTGTGCAATGGGAAAAAATATTTGCAATGTGACCAGCAAGGGATTTGTTTTGAAAATATGCAAACAGATCATACAGTTCAATATAAAAAAACAAAAAACCCAATCAAAAAATGGGCAGAGGACCTAAACAGACATTTCTCCAAAGAAGAAGTACGGCCAACAGGCACATGGAAAGATGCTCACTATTACTAATTAATAGAGAAATGCAAATCAAGACTACAATAAGGTACCACTTCACACCAATCAGAATGTCCATCATTAAAAAGCCTACAGATAATAAATGCTGGGGAGGGTATGGAGAAAAGGAATCCTCCTATACTGCTGGTGGGAATGTAAATTGGTATAGCCGCATGGAGAACAGTATGAAGTTTTCTTAAAAAACTGTAAATAAAGTTACCATATGATTCAGAAATACCACTTCTGGGCATATAGTTGGAAAAGATGAAAGACTTAACTTGAAAAGATACATGCACCCTAATGTTCACAGCAGCATTCTTTATAATATCTAAGACATGGAAACAATATATATAAACATATAATATATAATGAAACATTATTCAGCCATAAAAAGAATGAAATAATGCCATTTGTAGCAACATGGATGGACCTAGAGATTATTACACTAATTAAAGTAAGTCAAAGAAAGACAAATATCATATGATATCACTTATAAGTGAAATCTACGCTTGATCCTAGCCAAAAGGCCAAGAAGTGATTATAAGTGAAATCTAAAATAATGATACAAATGAACTTATTTACAAAACAGAAATAGACTCAAGGACATAGAAAACAAATTTATGTTTGCCAAAGAGGAGGGATAAATTAAGCCTTTGGGATTAACAGATAGACACTACTATTTATATGTGAAATAGATAAACAAGAAGGACCTATATTATGGCACAAGGAAATTATTCAGTATCTTGTACTAACCTATAATAATTCTTTACCATTTGAGCTACAGGGAAGTCCTTTTAAAATAAAGCATGGGCTTTGAAAACAAATTTATGTTTGCCAAAGAGGAGGGATAAATTAAGCCTTTGGGATTAACAGATAGACACTACTATTTATATGTGAAATAGATAAACAAGAAGGACCTATATTATGGCACAAGGAAATTATTCAGTATCTTGTACTAACCTATAATAGAAAAGTATATATATATATACTTTTTCAGATATATATATAAAAACTGAATACTGTACACTTGAAAATAACACACCATTGTAATTCAGATATACATTAAAAAAATAGTCTGCTTTGAAAAAAATTGTTTTAAGTTTTGAGATGTTGGAATAAAAAAGTAATTGCACTTTTATAACCAGATGAAACAGTGGCCTGTTTAATTACTGAGAATGACTAAGGTACTACTCAGACCTGTCTGATGCTTCAGAGTCCTTTTTGTTTTTTCCTTTAAAGATAATTTCAACAGCTTTATTAAAGTACAGTTGGCCTAGAATATAGTGCTCATATATTTAGAGTACAATTTGATAACTTTTGGCATAGGTATACACTGTGAACCACCACCACAATCAAAATAGTGAACTACATACCACCAGCAAAAGATTCCTTTTGAGTTGTTTCCACATGGAGTCATTATGAATAGAGCTGCAATGAATATTTGTTCACAAATTTTTGTGTGATATATGCTTTCATTTCTCTTAGGTAAATACTTAGGGGAGAAATGGCAGTCATTTAAAAATTAGATCTATTTTTAACCATTTATCATTTATTATTATTATTAATTATTTTTTACTTTACAATATTGTATTGGTTTTGCCATACATCAACATGAATCTGCCATGGGTGTACACGTGTTCCCCATCCTGAACCCCCCTCTCACCTCCCTCCCCATACCATCCCTCTGGGTCATCCCAGTGCACCCCTGACCTACTAAATCCCAATACACTGGCCACGTGATGCAAAGAGCCAACTCACTGGAGAAGACTCTGATGCTGGGAAAGACTGAGGGCAGGAGGAGAAGGGGACAGAGGATGAGATGGTTGGATGGCATCACCGGCTCAACGACATGAGTCTGAGCACACTCTGGGAGATGGTGAAGGAGAGGCAAGCCAGTCTATGGGGTGGGGCTGCAAAGAGACACGACTGAGTGACTGAACAACAAAAATTTTTTAAATTAGATTTATTTTTTAAAAAACCAACCTGACCTACTATATCCCAGGTCCTGAGTCACAGATGTACTCTTCACAGGCACTCTGGAAACTAATTCATAACCGAATCTTTTCTCCCTTCAAGCAGGACCTCCTGCCACACACAGGATTGCTGGTGGTGCCTCTGCTGACAGCGCACACCAGTGAGCGATCATAGTCAGCTTTTTCAGGTTCGTAGACTGGTAGTTATGTTATTCATTGGCAAATGCAATACTTGGATCTCCTCAAATACTCCTTGAAGGTCACCCATTATTTCAAGGCTAATTTAGTGACTGACCTTTTCCCATGTACAAACAATATGGTGGACAAAGCTTGTGTATTTTAAGATGTTATAAAATGACTGGACCCTGTCTCCAGGGCATAGTAGCTCCAAGAGATTTCTTAGCCCTTCGGGTGCTTATTAAAGACAATTTTTTTTTTCTTTCTTCCAACTCTGAAGAAAGATATTATCCTTATAAATAGTTCATAAGAAATTAAACACATCTAAACCCCTACAGATGGTGACTGCAGCCATGAAATTAAAAGACTTTTACTCCTTGGAAGGAAAGTTATGACCAACCTAGACAGCATATTCAAAAGCAGAGACATGACTTTGCCAACAAAGGTCCATCTAGTCAAGGCTATGATTTTTCCAGTAGTCATGTATGGATGTGAGAGTTGGACTGTGAAGAAAGTTGAGTGCCAAAGAATTGATGCTTTTGAACTGTGGTGTTGGAGAAGACTCTTCAGAGTCCCTTGGACTGCAAGGAGATCCAACCAGTCCATTCTAAAGGAGATCGGCCCTGGGATTTCTTTGGAAGGAATGATGCTAAAGCTGAAACTCCAGTACTTTGGCCACCTCATGCGAAGAGTTGACTCATTGGAAAAGACTCTGATGCTGGGAGGGACTGGGGACAGGAGGAGAAGGGGACAACAGAGGATGAGATGGCTGGATGGCAACACCGACTCGATGGACGTGGGTTTGGGTGAACTCCGGGAGTTGGTGATGGACAGGGAGGCCTGGCGTGCTGCAGTTCACGGGGTTGCAAAGAATCAGACATGACTGAGCGACTGAACTAAACTGAAACTCCATGTTTAAATAAGAAACAGAAAAGCTTGCAACTGATCCAATTTGAAGTGATTTGAAGGTTCAGCCACCATGATGTGACTAATTCAAACGTATAATAATGACCTGCTTTTCCTGAACAAACTGCAACCAATTTTATGTGCTTTCAGGCAACAAGTCTTCTCCAGTCCCTTTCCCAGTGTCTGAAAGAGTGTAAACTAGAGAAGATTTATTGATTCTCTTAGGCAGGATGACTTTTTCCAACTACAAACAGCTCATAACATAATCCAGAGATGTTTATTCCCAGTTGGAGCTTATTTGTCTTCCCTTCTTCTGTTTTGTTCCTCTAAGAAACTTCTGCTGAGAGAAATGCTCTTCTCGCCTTCTTCTAATGGTATTTTCTATTTATACACAGCAGACAGATAGCTTGTGAAACAGTCGTGTTTGAGAGTTGGCCCCTTTCACTTTTCCTAGATGTGCAAAGTTTTGTTCTGTGGTTAGGCTAGTCCCTCTCAAGATGCATCCAGATATGATCCAACCGGGGAGGGTGAGACAGTCTGTCACCAGCCAGGGCTTAGGTTCAGAGAGCTACCTACTGGAGCAGGAAGGTACAGAGGGAAGGGGCTCTGGAACTTGGAATTCCCACCTCACCATGAATCTGATGAGCTTCTAAAGGTCAATCAAGCTCTATTGCACTTATGTTTTTATTATTTTTTTTTTAAATTTTTAATTTTTTTAAAGATAAGCACTTATCTTTTTAAATTTTATTTAATAAACATTTATAAAGAACTTACTGCAGCCAGGCATCACCTAATCATTTACAAAGACTCATTCGTGAAATTCCCATCATTGCCTTGTGAAGGTGTGTTATGATTCCCGCTGTACAGAGGAGGGAATGGAGGCACTGGCAGGTTAAGAAACTTGACCCCAAAGTCACCAGGTCAGGAAGCAGGAGAGTCAGACAATGGGTATCTGAGTCAACTCCCTACATCTCTACCTGTGCTGCTACCAAGAAAAGCCAGATGTGGACAGCGGCTATGGCAGCAATCCTGGTGCAACCTGATGAAGGTGGGGGGAGAGGCAGACAGGAGTCCAGGCTAAGGGAGGGTGTAAAGGAAGTCTGTGGGACATAAGGACAGGACCCAGGCTCTCAGGCCGGCCCAGGTGGATGAGGAAGCACTGAACTGCAAGAGCAAGAGGTGGTACATTCATCCAGAGCCTCAGCTTTGCTTCTAGTTTGTCTTGTAGCTAAATCTGATCTTTTGGTTAAGGACTCTATTCATTCATCTATTTGCACATACATTCACTTGTGTATTTGCTCAGTCAGTCATTCAACAAACATTTACTGAATGTGAATTGCTGCCAGAATCTTTGCTAAATCCCAAGGAGAAAACATAGCAATAAACCACAGACTGTACAATAATTTAAGATTTAATAATAATGACCTTAAGTTAAAAGAATCCTGCTTAAGAAGCCCAGTGAATAATTTACATTTGGACTTATTTAAAAATGAAAGCTCATTTAAATTGAAATAGAAAGGCCTAAATTTGCCCATAACCCAACAGTAGTACACATTTAATGTGTATCCCAGTTATTAAACCATTTTGGTCAAATGAATCCATTTCCCCCACTTTGCTAAGCAGATATTAAAAAAGAAAGAAGGGTAATAGGAGGTGAAAATATAAATTTTGATTTAAAATTCACTAAAAAGAAAGCAAAATACTATAGGTACTATTGAACCATACTTTCTTTCTGGCTGGCTTGTGGGATCTTAGTTCCCTAACCAGGGATTGATCTCAGCAGTGAAAGCATAGTCCTAACCACTGGAGAGTCAGGGAATTCCCTGAACCATATATTTAAGTGCTAAATCAACATTATTGTTTCTATGAACAATTTTATAAGGTGTAGGTTAAATTTTATTTCCTTAGCAGAGTGTAGCTTTTTAATAAACAATGTAAATAATAGGTAATTTAAATTAAGGCATTAATTAAATAAATTGAGCAAACTTGGATTTACTTTAGACCAGTGGTTCTCAAATGTTTTGGCCTCAGGACTCTTTTTTACACTCTTAAAAGACTGTTACCTCATATATTTTCCTTTTTTCCCCCTCTCCTTTGGTGAGAACATTTATACTCTCTTAAGAGATTTCAATTATATAAGACTGTGTTACTAACTATAATCTGCATGTTTTACATTAGCTCTTCAGACCTTATTCATCTTACACCTGAAAGTTTATATCCTTTTCTCAGCCTTTTCTTAGTTTCCCCATTCCAATGCCCTGCTAACCATTTTCTACTTTGTTTCTAGGAGTTTGAGTGATTTCATGCAGTATTTGTTGTCTGGCTTATTTAACTTAGTTCCATCCACATTTTCCCAAACAGCAGGATTTCCTTCTTTTTCATAGCCAAATAATATTCCATTGCACATTTGGGGCTTCCCTGGGGGCTCGGTGGCAAAGAACCCGCCTGCCAATGCGGGAAACTCAGATTTGATCTCTGGGTGGGGAAGATACTCTCTAGAAGGAAATGGCAACCCACTCCAGTATTCCTGGCTGGGAAATCCCATGGACAGAGAAGCCTAGCAGTCTACAGTCCATGGGCTCACAAAAGAGTCATAAAACACATCTTTATCTGCTGCCAGACACTGAGGTTGTTTTTATATCTTGGCTCTTGTGAATAATACGAAATAAACATGAGAGTGCAGACACCTCTTTGAGATCCTGTTTTTGCTTCTTTTGAATATATACATACATACATACATACATACATACACACTCAAATAGGTTGCTGGGCTGTATTTCTGTTTCTGATTTTTTGAGGACCCTCCATAATTTTTTCCACAGTGGCTGTACCAATTTTCATTTCTACCAGTAATGCACAAGAGTTTTTCTCCACATGAGAGAAGCATTTAAATAGCCTTTAAATAGCTATGATAGCATCACCAACTCAATAGACATGAATTTGAGCAAACTCTAGGACACAGTGGAGGGCAGAGTATCCTGGCTTTTTATAGTCCGTGGGGTCATAAAGAGTTTGAAGTGACTTAGTGGCTGAACAACAACAAATAACTATGGATAACCTTGTTTGATACAATATCAAAATTCAACCACAATAATTTCTCAAAGATAAACCACATTGGAATCTGAAATGATGTCAATGAACATTTTGTGTTTTGTAACATTAAAATCCATTGGTCTATCTTGTACTTTAAGTAGACCTTTTAATTATGGATTTTTTTTTTACCAGATTGCATATTGGTAAATATCTACTCACAATATTGTACAGGTCCTTCAAATGTTGATATCAACTAGATGGTGAAGGACAGGGAAGCCTGGTGTACAGCAGTCCATGGGGTCACAGAGTCAGACATGACTAAGTGACTGCTGCTGCTGCTAAGTCACTTCAGTGGTATCTGACTGTGTGACCCCATAGATGGCAGCTCATCAGGCTCCCCTGTCCCTGGGATTCTCCAGGCAAGAAACAACAACAAATTGTACAATATCCCCTCCAAAATCACATCTATCAGTAGCTCCATCAATATCATCAGAAATATCTTTAAGTATTTGGAAGCTGTCAAACTCACAGAAAACACAAGTTTTCCAAAAGTCTAGTCTCTTGAAAGTCAAAACTTTATCATTAGCAAAGAATAAAAAATTAGCCAAAAATGTCAGTCCTGGGAGTGACAGCCCACTTTGTTGGTTTAAAAAAAATTGCCTGCCAAACCCACCAGTCTGAATAACCATAGCTTGTATGTCATTTGTTGTTTCAAGTAAAAATAGTCTTCTCCGAATAAAACAGTCAGATCAGCTTACAGTTCAGAGCTTTTCCTTGAAACAACTGCCTTCAGCCTACAGCAGAAATATCTTATGCGTCCTTACTATTTTGTCTCACACAATATTTTTCTTCTGCATCAAGGGCATTGTTAAGCAAAACTGGTGTTTGTTTTTTTTCAGGGTATGCATGATGTTGAATAATACAAACACCACTGGTTCAGTGCAATTACCTTAATTTGTATTGAGGCTCCAGCAATTTTACACACCAATGCTTTTGTAGCTCCAATAAAATCTCAACACATTTGTACAAGGATAAACCATAAGATTAAAAAAAAAAGTGAGACCACCCTTTGAATTTTCCAGTGTAGCTGAGGCTCACTGTGGAATGTTCACATATAGGAACCTTTTCTTTGTGCTGTTAGTACTGATAAGAGATGAGCTGAAGAAAAAAAAAAAAGTCAGTCCATCCCTGTCTATAGAGCAATCCATCTGTAGGGTGAAAGTGCAGTTCTGCAAAAGGAAAGATGAGAACTGTCTCCATATTTGTAGCTAAGTCTTGGATTCACTGAGTTGCTGATGGGTACTGATGGGATTCCCTTTACTTACTCTTCATCCACCAGGCAGTGAACAATATCTGATTATAAAACGATTACAGGATTCATTTGATTTATTTGTCCCAGAGTTGTTTGTGCTCCTTCGTCACATAACTTATCCTAGAAGATGCTTCAGGGAGTTTTCATCTCTAGTTCAAAAGCTGAAACAAATAATTTTTGAAATTTAAAGAGCTCATCAAGCCTATGTTTAAAATATTTGATTATTCTTTAAACCCTGATTTATTGGTTTCAATACTGGCAACTCTAAATTGGCAGTATAGAGTGACAATTTAATTAACATTCTATATTATCTAAAAATTTTGATTGCATAAGACCCAGTTGGCAAATTATTAACACCTATAAGTGAAGGTTTTGTCATCTGTTTTACATAGAGTTTTGCAGTCTCTTTTGCCAGGGAATTCTACAGTGTCAGTTTCCATTTTTGTCAGCGTCTTTAGACATGAATGGTACAACTGTGGTTTGAGAGAGCAAATCTTCTCATCTTTCTTTTTTATGCCAAGATCCTTTCTTTAATGATAAGTATAATTTTTAAATTCTACAATAAACTTATTAAACTCAAAATTCTCAAATATAGGCTTTTCAATCAACTTTTAAAAGTCTTGTTTGTATCTATAGTATGCTCTCACTTAAACAAAGTGATGTATGTCTATATATCTAAATGTAGAAAATGGATGCAAGAATGGCCACCCACATGTTAATTGTGATGGTGATTGTCTTGGAGTAAGATTGGTGGGATTTTAGCCATTTTTGCTTTTTCCTTTATGTTTTTGCATATTGTCTACATTTTCTGCTATGTTTTTAAAACAGCATTGAGGCTATTTTCCTTGTTTGTTGCAGGGGGGGTACCCATTCCCGACCTTAGATACTAGTGTGTGATGTGCTACGGAAAGGATGAGTGGGACTAATCAGGCAATTTGATTGACAAATATGATGACTCTTCCCAGAAGCAATTTGGGAGATAGGACTAGTCCATGCTAATAGGAGCTTGCAAAGATGGATTTGAATACCAAAAATTGAGTATTTTCACTTCATTTGCTAAGAGAACTATAACTGTCAAATTCTATCAGAATATCATCTCATTCTCTTCCAAATCACAGTGTTGATGTGTGAAAACAAATTATGGAGTCATGGTGGTGCAATGGTAAAGAACTCGCCTGCCAGTGCAGGAGATGCTAGAGATATGAGTTCGATCCCTGGGTTGAGATCCCCTGGAGTAGGAAATGGAAACCACTCCAGTATTCCTGCCTAGAAAATCCCATGGACAGAGGAGCCTGGTGGGCTACAGTCCATGAGATTGGACACAACTGAGCACAGCACACACACACACACACACACACACACACACACACACACACACACACACACACACACAGAAGGCCAGAGCAGGAAAGGAACTTCTTCCAACATGTCTTATCATGGTTTAATTACATATACTTGCACCTTGGTACAGAAGAGGGCAAGGAAGACACTACGCAGCCAAGTGCTAGACAGAAGACTTCACTCACATAGAGAAGAGACAAAGCAAGATTAGGTCCAATCGTATGCACTGGTCTTCATGGCTGGTGCATCCACCTCCACTATAGCAAATGCAGTGCAATTGGCCTATGAACCCCCATGCTCCTGAGCATCGCTCCTCAGCAGCAGTAGAAGGACTCTGACTGGGTCTGAAATATCGAAAGCTGGGGTTGTATCTGAAGGCCACTGACATACCCACTTAAACACGACAAAGAACACTTATCCAGGAAAAACTTTCCCACACAAGGCTACTAAGCAGTATGAGAATAATCTCTACTTTGAGGTGACAAAAGGCAAAGTCCTGCTGTACCTTCCCCTCCTCCCTCCTGCCCACTGTCCTTTGAGGCCACTTCACCCCAGTGTGCACTCCAGCAGCCCCCACCATGGCCTTGGAGGAAGGAAGGTAAGGCAACGGTCCCCAACCTCTTTGGCACCAGGGACCAATTTTGTGGAAGACAAATGGTGGGCAGGGGAGGGAGATGATTCAATCATTACATTTATTGGGCACCTTATTTCTATTATTATTACATCAACCTCAGTTCCACCTCAGATCATCAGGAATTAGATCCTGGAGGTTGAGGATATAAGGGATTATCAGGTTCCCCTGATATAAGGGGAACAAGGTCAATTCCTCCAACCACTGACCCTATTCTCACTTCAAACTCCCATTATGCTCCTCAGGACTGAGGACCTCCTTGGTCTGCTAAGCCTTAAAGGACTAGACATCCTGCCCACCGCCATCCTCTCATAACCAATCAAGAGTACCCAAGGCCAAGGCTATGGACTGGGAGAGGTGCATATGGGCTGAGAAGTCTAAAGGTCTGGGTTGAGTCCTGAATGTTGCACTCACCAGCTTAGTTAGTTATGTAATTTCCCCTAGCACCTCTTCCCCACCTGCAAAATGAGCATTATTGAGAGAGTGCAATGTGTAGAGCATACTGTTTGGTGAGGGAAAAGTGAGATGCAGCTCATGAAAATGCTCTGCAACATTTGCTAGAGATTTCAGTTATTCCCTTGACTGGGGCTCATTGCAACCTCTCTTCCCCAGAAACACTTTGGATCAGGGACTTATCCCTGTTTACCAGCCTTTCATCCAGGGTCATGTTGGAGAACAGAGGGAACAAAAAGTGCTCACTGAACTGAGAAGGTATCTTGAGATGGAAAAGTGAGGCAAGCAACTTCAAACAATCAATGAATCAGTTTAATATAGGGTAACTTACAGGGTGGTATCTGGATTGGGGGAGGAGAGACAATGACCAGGAAGGATTTGCAGCTGCATTCTGCACCACACCAAGGGGTCATTGGGGCAATTTTATAGTTAACCTGAGTTATTTGGTTAGCTATTCGGAAACAGGAAGCACATTCTTAAGTCAAGATTCATGAATGGGTAGCTAGTCTCATGGATGCCAAGAATATGTCAGTGAAGGGTTTTATGATTTCAGGGGCCACTAATAGAACATTGTGGCTACCTGGTCCTAATGACTGTTAAATAATACCTGTTAAAATAATACCTGTTAACTAAAGAGCCCTTGATAACAGAGAAGTGATTTTTTACTGTACAGTACAACCCTGGGCAGTCAGCAGGACAGGAGAAACTGTAAGGGCTCCAGATGGCATCAGTTATGCTATTTGCCACACACTCCATCCATGACACCCTTTTAAAAAATTTTTGGCCACAAAGTGGAACCTTAGTTCCCTCCCTAGAGATTGAACCCGCACCCTTCTGCATTGAAAGGTGGAACCTTAACCATTGTCCCATCCCTGACATCTTGAAGGCCTCTGCGATCTTATTTAGCATTCTTCTGCATAAACCCTAGAGCCAGAGATAAAGATTAAGTGTAAGAAAACTGGTGTAAGAAATTCTATTCACAACACAAGTTTCTTATATTTCTTATGGCAATAACTTCCAAGTTATTTTTGAAATAGAACATTCTCCAAGAAGGTTTAGGTCCCCTACCTGCTGCCCTGTCGCACAAGGTGGGGTCAGCCTGTTGGTCAGCCAGCATGGCCTTCATTCAGTTTTCATGACCCAAGGCCTGGCTTTTACTGACCAAGTCTGCCTGGGCCCCCATCTCTGCCCACCCTGGTTTGGCTCAGCTGATGCTCCCTTCTAGGAGTGACGAGACCGGAGAGTAGGTCATCAAGCGGCAGAGTCTAGGCATCTGAGAGCACATGCAAGTAGCAGACGGGCCAGATGAGATGGGAGCAGATGGCTCAGGCTTGGAGCAACTCTGATTGAGCACCTGTTGTCCTTTAGGTGAAACCTGAGACTTGGGACCCATCTTCTGCGCTGGCCAGCACTACCGCTCATCCAGTTAAGAAAGGGATGCTCCACCACTCTCCTCTCTGCTCTTCTCCTGCCTCCTTTCTCATTTGTGGAGTCTGACACTGGCTCCTCCACAGCCTGGCCTCACTTCCTTTTACGACTCACTCATCCTTCATCCCTCTGGCCTTAAATCCTCTTAACCTTCCATGCCCATTCTGAAAGTGATTCCCTCAGCTTGATAACCTAAGCTCCAGTTCTCCAGGAAACCTGATGATTCCTTGGACTAGGAAAGGAGTATCTTTATACCTCTCTTAGCATTCTTTGCCTATCTCTAGTGAGCATTTATTGTAATGCACAGTTGTTTACTTATTTGTTACACTCTAAATTAAGCCTTCTGTATTTAAAAAAAAAATCTATTGTACTGAGAGATAGAAGTGTCCACCCAAAGTGGGCTCAGAGGTCATCAGAAATTTTGAGTAAACATAGGGATGAGGTGGGTGGGTGAAAATAAAAACCGAGATGAACAGACTCTTCCTTACAATTGTGTACCATTTGGGTGCTTGCAGATGCTAGAGGTAGGGAATATCCTGCCATTTGTGTGGGCCTTGGCTTCACGTGGGTAGGGAGGGGTACATCAGTGAGGCAAAATGCCAGAGCTCAGCTTGTGAACTGTGACTTAGAAATAAATTATATTGTCATTACTTCCTTATTTTCTTCTCCCTTGCCTTCCATGTTGTAAAAAATGTAGCATTTATGAGCTCTACAATGAATCACAGCAATAAAGAAAATAAAGATCGTTTTCCTGTTGCCTCCAAGATTACCTAGACATTTGTTATTCAGTAAAAACATCCATTAACATTCTCTGAAAATGTTCCCCTAGAATATACCTTCCAGGGCTTTCCAAATAGCTGAAAGAAGAGTTTCAAAACTTTTCCTTTAAAGAACAACTTGAGACTAGCACTTCTTGGAAGAAAAGCCAGCCTCAGTTTTTTTTTTGGCTTAATTTCATTTCAAGAATAGTACATTTTCTTCTTCCTCCTCTTGAAACTCACTTGCTAGTCCCAGGAAGAAAAGAAGTCATGGCAAAGCAGCTACGGTGAGTAGATAAAAAGAAGGACAAAAATAATAAGATTGACAATGAAAATACATTCGGGAGGACAGAAAAAAAAAACCAGAAACTCATTATGTAAAAACACCAGTTAAAATAGATAAATTATGGAAAAGACTGATGAGAGAGATAACTAGCAAATAATAGCAATAAAGAAAATGCTTTTAATTACAGCTATAGATCCAACATCCAAAATAAGAAAATACTTTCAACAATTTTTTCGCAGTGAATTAGAAAAGTTAGATAAAACAAACCATTTTCTAGAGGATTACATTATCAAAACTGACTCAAATGGGGAAAGCACAGAATCCCTGCTATAGTCTAAAATGTTTATGCCATCACAAAGTCATATACTGAAACCCTAACCCCTCAAGGTGATGGTATTAGAAGGTGGGGCCGAAGAATTGATGCTTTTGAACTGTGGTGTTGGAGAAGACTCTTGAGAGTCCCTTGGACTGCAAGGAGATCCAACCTGTGCATTCTGAAGGAGATCAGCCCTGGGATTTCTTTGGAAGGAATGATGCTAAAGCTGAAACTCCAGTACTTTGGCCACCTCATGCAAAGAGTTGACTCATTGGAAAAGACTCTGATGCTGGGAGGGATTGGGGGCAGGAGGAAAAGAGGATGACAGAGGATGAGATGGCTGGATGGCCTCACTGACTTGATGGATGTGAGTCTGGGTGAACTCCGGGAGTTGGTGATGGACAAGGAGGCCTGGCATGCTGCGATTCATGGGGTCGCAAAGAGTCAGACATAATGGAGCGACTGAACTGAACTGAACTTAGTAGGGGGATCCTTAAGCCATGGGGATAGAGACCTCAAGAATGAGATTAGTGCCATATACATGAGAGAGCCCTACCCCTTCCAGCATGTGGGGACACAGAGAGAAAGCGCCAGCTGTGAATCAGGAAGAGGCCTGGCTGGCGCCGTGATCTTGGGCTTTTCAGCCCCCAAGACCATGGGAAATGAACTTATGTTGCTGAGAAGCTACCCAGTCTGTGACTTTTTATTATATCAATCTAAACAGACAAAAATAACTCCAAAGAGACATAAATATTAAAGACAAGAATATATTGTATTGGCCAAAAAGTTCACTCAGGTTTTTCCCATAAGATCTTAAGGAAAAATGCGAACAAACTTTTTGGCCGATCCAATAAAAATCTGTCCATAGGATCAGGGGAAAGTTGATGAAACAGTTTCACAAAGGAGATCTACCAGCAATGGAAGTGCCACCTAGGAACTTTACCATAAAACAGAAAAAGAAGTTCAATTCAGTCACTTAGTCGTGTCCGACTTGTGACAAGTGAATGGCAAACCACTTCAGTATTCTTGCCTTGAGAACCCCATGAACAGTATGAACAGAACAATATGAAAAGAAGAATTATTTACTCCAAAACACACATTGCTGCTGCTGCTGCTAAGTCGCTTCAGTCGTGTCCGACTCTATGCGACCCCATAGATGGCAGCCCACCAGGCTCCCCCATCCCTGGGATTCTCCAGGCAAGGACACTGGAGTGGGTTGCCATTGCCTTCTCCAATGCATGGAAGTGGAAAGTTAAAGTGAAGTCGCTCAGTCGTGTCCGACTCTTAGCAATTAGTATTACTCTAATATCAAAACCAGGTTAGAATGATTTAAAGAATGAAAATAACAATGCTAATTTCTCAAACACTGACAAAAACCTCCTGAATAAAATGTTAGCAAAGAAGATCCAATGATTAGAAAATGAAATAAAAATTATGACCCAGCTGGATAACTGGGTTTACTCCAAGAATGTGAGTTAAGTCTAGAAAAACTTGGTTTTTAAAATATCTATATTTTATCTATTATCATATTAACTGAATAAAAGAGAAAATAAGATCCTCTCAACAGAGGGAGAAAACCTTGTTTTTTTAATTTGATGAGTTTAAAAACAGCATATTTGTTTGCAGACTTAGAAGGAAATTTCCTCAACCTAATATAAATTTTAATACAACAGAAAAACCATACTTCAAATAGAAAGTAGAATAAGAAAACCATTTGATAAAATTAACACCATTAAAAATTAAAAACACAGATTCAGATATAAAGAACTAGGGGCTTTCCTGGTGGCTCAGTGATAAAGAACCCACCTGCCTACCAAAGCAGGAGACACTGGTTTGACCCATGATCTGGGAAGATTCCACATGGTGTACATGGAACAGCAAAGCCCATGCCCGAAAACCACTGAGCCTGTGCTCTAGAGTCCAAGAACCTCAACTATTGAAGCCCCCGTGCCCTAGGGCCCATGCTCTGCAACAAGAGAGAGACAGAAAGAGAAAGAGAGAGACCCATGGGCTGTAGCCCACCAGGATACTCTGTCCATGGAATTCTCCAGGCAAGAATACTGAAGTAGCTGTCACTTCCTCCTAAGGGGATCTTCCTGACCCAGGGATTGAACCTGGGTCTCTCATATTGCAGGTAGATTCTTTACTGTCTCAGCTACCAGGGAGCCCCCCTCCCCCCAACAAGAGAAGCCACCCCAATGAGAAGCCCATAGAGCACAGCTAGAGAGTAACTCCTGCTCCCCAGGCAGCAGTGAAGACGAAGCACAGCCAAAAATAAATCATAAAAATTATATATACAAAAAAAGATCAAACTAGGTTCATCTGTGGGGACGGGGGCAAGAGAGAGGTAGGGGATTAAAAGGTATAAAATAAGCTACAAGGATACATTGTACAATGCAGGGAATACAGCCAATATTTTATAATAACTATGAATGGAGTATACACTTTAACAGTTGTGATTCACTGTATTATACAACTGTAATATATAATATTGTACAGCAACTATACTTCAATTAAAAAAATTAAAAACAAATGCCATGCATATATCTGGAGAAAATTATAGTTTGAAAAAGATACATGTGTCCTTATGTTCAATTTACAGTAGCCAAGACATGGAAATAACCTAAATGTCCATTGACGAATGAATGGATAAATAAGATGTGGTACATATATACATAAAAAGAATAAAATAATGCCATTTGCAGCAATATGGATGTAACTAGAGATTATCATACTAGTGAAGTCAAAAAAAGAAAAACACCATATGATGTCACTTATATGTGGAATCTAAACTATAACATAAATGAATTTGTCTATGAAACAGAAGCAACTCACAGATAGAACAGACTTGTGGTTGCCAAAGGGGAGGGGTTTGGGGAGGGCTTGATTGGACTGTAGATTGTCAGGCTCCTCCGTCCATGGAATTCTCCAGGCAAGAATATTGGAGTGGGTTGCCCTTCTCCAGGGGATATTCCTGACCCTGGGATCAAAATCCAGGTCTCCCACATTGCGGGCAGATTCTTTACCATTCGAGCTACCCAGGAAGCCCTCTGTAGAACACAAGGAAATATACTCAATATCCTGTGATAAATCATAATGGAAAAGAATATAAAAAGACTGTATATGTCTGTGTGTGTGTGTGTGTATAACTGCCTCACTTTGCTGTGCAGCAGAAATTAACACATAATAAATCAACAATACTGGAATAAATTTAAAAAACAAAAAATAATGCTGTGCAAACTATGAATAAAAAGCGATTTCCTAATCTGGTAAAGCTTGTAAAACTATAGCAAATATCCTATCTAATGGTGAAATATTAATTCTAAAGAATTTTAAAATTAGTTTAAAGGCAGAAATAAAACAACCATTATTCACAAATAGTATTCATTGGCCTGGCATGCTGCAGTCCATGGGGTTGCAAAGAGTCGGACACAACTGAGTGACTGAACTGAATTCAAGTCTAAGTCAAACTTGAGAAAACTCAATTATTAGAATTACTGAGGTTGGAATAAGACAAATATATATGAATAGGTTTATTCCTACATACCTAAATATATTTGCATACAATTTTAAAGCATATCACATGTAACAGCAACAAAATATAAGGTATTATAAGTAAATCTAAAGAAAACATGTATGTATCTTTATAAAGGAAATCATAAAAATTTATTGGAAGACAATAAAGTTCATTATAAAAGTGGATAAGAAGAGTGGATCCCATGTTCAAGGATGAGTGAATATTATAAGGATGTTAACCACCTTCCCACCCCATAAGCTATAAAGCTTCAGTTATAATCCCAACATTATTGTTCATGGAATTTGACAAACTGTCTTAAAATTTACGTAGAAAAGCTAAGAGCCAAGGTCAGACATGACAATATGGAAAAACTTCAAGGTGAGGACCCTCATCCTGGCCTATGCAGACTTTCCTAAAACTTGAGGAATGAAGCAGCATGGAACAGGGGAAGGGCCAAAGAAGCATACAAACAGAATGGAGAACTCAGGTATTGATGCATTCATAGATGAAAACCTGACCTGTGGAGGTTTTCAGCATTCTTGGCTTGAGAACCCCATGAACAGTATGAAAAAGCAAGATATGACACTGAAAGATGAACCCCTGAGGTCCACTGGTGTCCAATATGCTACTGGGGAGAAGTGGAGAAACAGTTCCTGAAAAAATAAAGAGGCTTAGCCAAAGCAAAAACAACACCCAGTTTTGGATATGTCTGATGTTGAAAGTAAAGTTTGATGCTGGAAAGAACTATATTGCATAAGAACCTAGTATGTTAGGCATGAATCAAGGAAAACTGGATGCAGTCAAACAGGAGATGGCAAGAGTGAACACCAACATTTTAGGAATCAGTAGACTAAGATAGACAGGAACGGGAAAATTTAATTCTGATGACTGTTATATCTAGTACTGTGGACAAGAATCCCTTAGAAGAAATAGAGTAGCCCTCATAGTCAAGGTCAAAAGAATCCAAAATGCAGTACTTGGATGCAATCTCAAAAATGACAGAATGACCTCATTTCTTTTCCAAGGAAAACAATTCAGCATCAAAGTCTTTGCTTCAGTCACCAAGACAAATATATATGAATAGGTTTATTCCTACATACCTAAATATATTTGCATACAATTTTAAAGCATATCACATGTAACAGCAACAAATATAAGGTATTATAAGTAAATCTAAAGAAAACATGTATGTATCTTTATAAAGGAAATCATAAAAATTTATTGGAAGACAATAAAGTTCATTATAAAAGTGGATAAGAAGAGTGGATCCCATGTTCAAGGATGAGTGAATATTATAAGGATGTTAACCACCTTCCCACCCCATAAGCTATAAAGCTTCAGTTATAATCCCAACATTATTGTTCATGGAATTTGACAAACTGTCTTAAAATTTATGTAGAAAAGCTAAGAGCCAAGGTCAGACATGACAATATGGAAAAACTTCAAGGTGAGGACCCTCATCCTGGCCTATGCAGACTTTCCTAAAACTTGAGGAATGAAGCAGCATGGAACAGGGGAAGGGCCAAAGAAGCATACAAACAGAATGGAGAACTCAGGTATTGATGCATTCATAGATGAAAACCTGACCTGTGGAGGTTTTCAGCATTCTTGGCTTGAGAACCCCATGAACAGTATGAAAAAGCAAGATATGACACTGAAAGATGAACCCCTGAGGTCCACTGGTGTCCAATATGCTACTGGGGAGAAGTGGAGAAACAGTTCCTGAAAAAATAAAGAGGCTTAGCCAAAGCAAAAACAACACCCAGTTTTGGATATGTCTGATGTTGAAAGTAAAGTTTGATGCTGGAAAGAACTATATTGCATAAGAACCTAGTATGTTAGGCATGAATCAAGGAAAACTGGATGCAGTCAAACAGGAGATGGCAAGAGTGAACACCAACATTTTAGGAATCAGTAGACTAAGATAGACAGGAACGGGAAAATTTAATTCTGATGACTGTTATATCTAGTACTGTGGACAAGAATCCCTTAGAAGAAATAGAGTAGCCCTCATAGTCAAGGTCAAAAGAATCCAAAATGCAGTACTTGGATGCAATCTCAAAAATGACAGAATGACCTCATTTCTTTTCCAAGGAAAACAATTCAGCATCAAAGTCTTTGCTTCAGTCACCAATACCAAAGAAGCTGTGGTTGAATAGTTCTATGAAGACTTAAAAGATTTTTTAGAAATAACACACACACACACACACAAATGATGTCCTTTTCATCAAAGGAGCTTGGAATGCAAAACTGGGAAGTCAAGAGAATCTAGAGTAACAGGCAAGTTTAGCCTTGGAGTACAAAATGAAGCATGGCAAAGGCTAACAGTTTTGCCAAGAGAACACACTGATCATAGCAAACATTCTCTTCAAACAACACAAAGGACATCTCTATGCATTAACACCACCAGATGGTCAATACCAAAATCAGATTGATTATATTCTTTGCAGCTGAAGAAGGAGAAGCTCTATACAGTTATCAAAAACAAGACCTGGAGCTGACTGTGGCTCAGACCATGAGCTCCTCATTGCAAAATTCAGGCTTAAATGGAAGAAAGTAGGGGAAACCACTAGGTCATTCAGGTATGACTTAAATCAAATCCCTTATGATTATACAGTGGAGGTAAGGAATAGATTCAAGGGATTAGGTCTGATAGAGTGCCTGAAGAACTATGGATGGAGTTTCATAACATTGTACAGCATGTTATTAAACATTCAGTTATTAAAACCATCCCCAAGAAAAAGAATTGCAACATGGCAAAATAATTGCCAGAGGAGGACTTACAAATAGTTGAGAAAATAAGAGAAGTGAAAGGCAATGGAGAAAGGAAAAGATATACCGAACTGAATGCAGAGCTCCAGAGAAAAGCAAGGAGAGATAAGAAAACTTTCTTAAGTGAACAATGCAAAAGAAATAGAGGAAAATAGTAGAATGGAAAAGTTAAAGATCTCAAGAAAATTAGAGATACTAGGGGAATGTTTCATGCAAAGATGGGAACAATAAAGGACAGAAATGGTAAGGTCTTAACAAAAGCAGAAGAGATTAAGAAGAGGTGGCAAGAATACACAGAACTTTACACAAAAGGTCCTAATGATCTGGATAACCATGATTGTGTGATCATCCACCTAGAGCCAGATATCCTGGAATGGGAAGTCAAGTGGGCCTTAGGAAGCATCACTACGAACAAAGCTAGTGGAGGTATTGTAATTCCAGCAGAGTTTTTTCAAATTCTAAAACATGATGCTGTTAAAATGTTGCACTCAATATGCCAGCAAATTTGGAAAACTCAGCAGTGGCCACAGGACTGGAAAAGGTCAGTTTTCTTTCCAGTAACAAAGAAGGGCAATGCCAAAGAATGTATAAACTACCATAAAATTGCACTCATTTCACATGCCAGCAAGGTAATACTCAAAATCCCTCAAGCTAGGCTTCAATAGTATGTGAATTGAGAACTTTCAGATGTACAATCTGGATTCAGAGAAGTCAGAGGAACCAGAGATCAAATTGCCAACATCCATTAGATCATAGAAAAAGCAAAGGGTTCTAGAAAAACATCTACTTCTGCTTTATTGACTATGCTAAAACCTTTGACTGTGTGGATCACAGCAAACTGTGGAAAATTCTTAAAGAGATGGGACTACCAGACCACCTCACCTGCTTCCTGAGAAACCTCTAGGCAGGTCAAGAAGTAACAGAACTGGACAACAGAGTGGTTCCAAATTGGGAAAGGAGTATGTCAAGCCTGTATACTGTCACACTAATTATTTAACTTATATGCAGAGTACATTATGTGAAGTGTCAGATAGGATGAAACACAAGTGGAATCAAGATTGCCGGGAGAAATATCAGTCACCTCACATATGCAGATGACACCACCCTAATGGCAGAAATGAAAGAGGAAGTAAAGAGCCTCTTGATGAAAGTGAAAGAGGAGAGTGAAAAAGCTGTCCTAAAAGTCAATATTTAAAAAACTAAGTTCTTGGCATCTAGTTCCATCACTTTATAGCAAATAGATGGGGAAAAAGTGGAAACAGTGACAGATTTTATTTTCTTGGGCTCCAAAACCACTGCAAATGATGACTGCAACCATGAAATTAAAAGACACTTGTTCCTTAGAAGAAAAGCTATGATAAACCTAGACAGTGTATTAAAAAGTAGAGATATCACTTTGCTGACAAAGGTCCATATAGTCAAAGCTATGTTTGTTTCCAGTAGTCATGTATGGATGTGAGAGTTGGACCATAAAGAAGGCTGAATGCCAAAGAACTGATGCTTTTGAACTGTGGTGCTGAAGAAGACTCTTGAGAGTCCCTTGGACAGCAAGGAGATCAAACCAGTGAATCCTAAAGGAAATCAGTCCTGAATATTCATTAGAAGGACTGATGCTGAAGCTCTAATACTTTGGCTACCTGATGGGAAGAGTTTACTCCTTGGAAAAGACCCTGATGCTAGGAAAGACTGGGGGCATGAGGAGAAGGGGCGACAGAGGGTAAGATGGATGGACAGCATCATCAACTCAATGACCATGAGTTTGAGGAAACTCGGGAGACAGTGAATGACAGGGAAGCCTGGCTTGCTGCAGTCTATGGGGTTGCAAAGAGTCAGACACAACTCAATGAATTTTAAAACATAAAGGACAATTCTTGATTTTGCATGGGGATACTGTTTAGGCCCAGGTACAAAGTTAAAGAATAAAAAATATGCATGGGAATGATAAACACAAAATGCAGAATAATGGTAACACTCGGGGTGATCTAGAGGAAAATGGAATCATGGAAATGTCCCTAGGAGTCTTCACTAATATTTAAGTGCTTTGGTTCTCAGGTTAGGTGGACAATACCTGCCTGTTCCTTACAGTTTCTCTAAATCTATTTTAGATGTCTGAAATATTTGATTTTTATTAAAAAGATAAGGAAGTGCTGACATCAGATTACTCTGTTACTCAACTAAATGTATCAATCCTCATGTTGGCCAAAACATGGAAATTGTTTATAAGAATTCGTAACACAAAGCAGTGGAAGAATAGCAATGGTTCATAAAGTTCCCATTAATTTCATCCTGTGTTCCTGAGATTACAAATCCTCGTGATCTTTCCTCAAAAAAGCTCAGCTCTTTGTTGTATCAAATCTATAAAATCTATAAAAAGTCAGAACATTTTGAGACTGCATTAGAGGCTAAGGTGTATTCAGTACTTTCTCTACTTCAGGCACCAACATCCCCACTGTACATATAAGAAAAACAGGGCACCAAGGGAGGATGTCCATTTCCCAAAGCCACCCAGCTAAACAGGGACAGAGCCTTCTAGGTTCTTCTTCTGCCCTGCCCAGGGTAGTCCTTGATTTTCTGTCTCATCTCCGAGTAATTTTTAACCAGGATACATAAAATAAAGGTGCTTCTGGCAATTTCTAGGCCTGATCATAATGTAAAAGTTGTTCAGTCATGTCTGACTCTTTGTGACCCCACGGACTATCAGTTCAGTTCAGTTGCTCAGTTGTGTCCAACTCTTGCGACCCCATGAACTGCAGCACGCCAGGCCACCCTGTCCATCACCAACTCCTGGAGTTCACTCAAACTCACATCCATCGAGTTGGTGCTGCCATCCAGCCATTTCATCCTCTGTTGTCCCCTTCTCCTCCTGCCCCCAATCCTTCCCAGCATCAGAGTCTTTTCCAGTGAGTTAACTCTTCGCATGAGGTGGCCAAAGTACTGGAGTTTCATCTTTAGCATTATTCCTTCCAAACAACACCTAGGACTGATCTCCTCTAGAATGAACTGGTTGGATCTCCTTGCAGTCCAAGGGACTCTCAAGAGTCTTCTCCAACACCACAGTTCAAAAGCATCAATTCTTCAGTGCTCAGTTTTCTTCACAGTCCAACTCTCACATCCATACATGACCATTGGAAAAACCATAGCCTTGGCTAGACAGACCTTTGTTGGCAAAGTAATGTCTCTGCTTTTGAATATGCTATCTAGGTTGGTCATAACTTTCCTTCCAAGCATCTTTTAATTTCATGGCTGCAATCACCATCTGCAGTGATTTTGGAGCCCCCTAAAATAAAGTCTGATCCTGTTTCCACTGTTTCCCCATCATTTCCCGTGAAGTGATGGGACCAGATGCCATGATCTTCGTTTTCTGAGTGTTGAGCTTTAGGCCAACTTTTTCACTCTCCACTTTCACTTTCATTAAGAGGCTTTTTAGTTCCTCTTCACTTTGTGTCGCATATCTGAGGTTACTGATATTTCTCCCGGTAATCTTGATTCCAGCTTGTGCTTCTTCCAGCCCAGCGTTTCTCATGATGTACTCTGCATATCAGTTAAATAAGCAGGTGACAATATACAGCCTTGACGTACTCCTTTTCCTATTTGGAACCAGTCTGTTGTTCCATGTCTAGTTCTAACTATTGCTTCCTGACCAGCATGTAGGTTTTTCAAGAGGGAGGTCAGGTGGTCTGGCAGAAAGCCAAGAAGAACTAAAGAGCCTCTTGATGAAAGTGAAAGAGGAGAGTGAAAAAATTGGCTTAAAACTCAACATTCAGAAAACTAAGATCATGACATCTGGTCCCATAACTTCATGGCAAATAGATGGGCAAAGAGTGGAAACAGTGGCTGACTTTATTTTTTTGGGCTTCAAAATCAATGCAGATGGTGATTGCAGCCATGAAATTAAGACACTTGCTCCTTGGAAGAAAAGTTATGACCAACCTAGACAGCATATTAAAAAGCAGAGACATTACTTTAACAAAGGTCTGTCTAGTCAAAGCTATGGTTTTTCCAGTAGTCATGTATGAATGTGAGAGTTGGACTATAAAGAAAGCTGAGCATCAAAGAATTGATGCTTTTGAACTGTGGTATTGGAGAAGACTCTTGAGAGTCTCTTGGACTGCAAGAAGATACAACCAGTCCATCCTAAAGGAAACAGTCCTGAATTATTCATTGGAAGGACTGTTGCTGAAGCTGAAACTCAAATATTTTGGCTACCTGATGCGAAGAACTGACTCACTGGAAAAGACTCTGATGCTGGGAAAGATTGAAGGTGGGAAGAGAAGGGGACAGCAGAGGGTGAGATGGTTGGGTAGCATCACTGACTCAATGGACATGAGTTTGAGTAAACTCCGGGAGTTGGCAATGGACAGGGAAGCCTGGCGTGTTAAGTTCATGGGATTGCAAAGCATCAGACACAACTGAGCAACTCAACTGAAAAGTTGGTTGTTAAACATTTACCAGCTATCCCTGTAGGGTTGTTGGAACTGGCTTTGTCAATTGAAAAAGCACTATGTAAATATTCACTATAATTAAGATTTCATGACCAAGAGGACAAAACAGGGCATGTTTAGGAATGAAAACGCTTTCCTCAAGAGATGATTCTCCATCCCACAGAACACCTGGCAGCACACACAGGTAAGGCCTTCCTTTGTGCCCAAGCTAGGAATGGTGGGGGAGGCACCAAGGAACCAGGCAGGAGTTTTTGTAGAGTTGGTCCAGCACCAAGGGGCTGAGTTCCATAGCTTAATTACTGAATGAGCAGATGGTATCTTCACATGTTACTTTTGTGTATTTTAAAAAAATTAGAGTATAATTGCTTTACCATATTGGAGAAGGAAATGGCAACCCACTCCAGTTGTCTTGCCTGGAGAATCCCATGGACAGAAGAGTGTGGTGGGCTGCCATCTATGGTATCACACAGAGTTGAGCACGACTGAAGCCAGTTAGCAGCAGCAGCAGCAGCTTTACCATATTGTGTTAGTTTCTATTATATAATGTAGTGAATCAGCTGTATGTATACATATATTCCCTTCCTTCTGGGCCTCCCTCCCATTTCCTCCATCCCACCCATCTAGATTGTGCTTTTTCCCTAAACCCTAGTAATTACCAGGAGCCCTGTCTTTGGGTGCTTTTGCCACTTTCTAAATGGGTGAGGAAGAATGGCCCTTCTTCTAATGGTATATTGCACAGAATTCTCACCTCACCAAAGACTTAGAACAATTAATTCAAGATTTTAAAATATTATATACTTTATGAGTGTATACTCAGTTGTTAAGTCATATCTGACTCTTTGCAACCCCATGGACTGTAGCCTGTCAGACTCCTCTGTTCATGGGATTTCCCAGGCAAGAATACTGGAGTGGGTTATCATTTCCTTCTCCAGGGAATCTTCCTGACCCAGGGTTCGAACCTGCACCTCCTGCATTGGCAGGTGGATTCTTTACCACTGAGCCACCATCATATATAGTAAAATATACCACATAACATGTGAAAGGCAATGAGGAAAATCTAGACGCATAATGATTTCTGTGATTTTTTTTTCCTAAACTGTGAGAGCACATGGCTATCTGAGATCTGCCTTGTGACAATTCTTATATATAAGTAAAATATTAACTTGCTCAGAGAGTGAAAGATCCCCAGCATAACAAATACCTGAATGTATTTCACTAAGAATTTCAGCAGCTTTTCCCTTAGACGTGTTTACAAGTAAGAGTTATTGGTACTGAACACAAATAACTATTTTTCAGCATGTTCTAAATGAGAGGAAATAGAATTGTAATGAAATCCATGCAGGCTGCCTCAGCAAACATTACCAAAAATGACATTCCCCTCGCTGTTCTGATCATCATGGGCTGCGATGGGTAATTAGAAAATCCTGAGTCAGAACATAAACTCTTCAAATTTAAGGAAGAGGGTTGCCAGCAGCATTTTCAGATTTACCTCCAAGTGCCCAGTTGCTAACAGAGCAATGGACAAAATGTACTATAACAAGTCAGTGGTTGTTTCTCCCCCAAAGCCAAGCTTCTACAAAGCTTGTGTGGTTTGTACTTGCTGACAGTGATGGTTTTCATTATTTAATGTGTTTGGCATTGAACCAGAATTGAAGGTGTTTCATTATGATCCTGCTTGTCATTAGCTGTCTGCCTCTCAGAACTTTCCCTTCCAAAATGTTCTCCCAACTCCATTACCAGAGTTCTCGTCCTAGAATTTTAGTCATTCACATATCAACTTCAGAGTTGCCTTCTGCACTATTATTTATTTTACTCTCTTGGCTTAGTCAAATTTAAATTGATTTATATCTCTAAACTTATTCTTGTACTAAGCACTCCATAGGATTTGCTGTCAAATAATGGAAGAAAATATTCAGAAACAAATCTGAAAAATGACTTATCTAGATATGTAAAGAATGCTTACAATTTAATAATAAAAATAATCCAATTAAAAATGGAGCAAAAGATTAAAACAGACACCGTATGAAAGACAATACACCAGTGGCCAGTAGGCACATAACAAGTAATACAACAGTAGACATTAGACAGTGCATTGAAACTATCATACTGTAAAGCAATTATCCTTCGATTAAAAATAAATAAATAAAAACCACAATAAGATACCCCTATAAGCTTAAAAGATTAATAATTCAAGGTTGTTGAGGATGTGGAAGAACTGAAATTCTGATACAGAGCTGGTAGGAATGTAAAATGGTATAGCCAGTCTGGGAAACAAACAAAAAACCCACTAAACCTGGAATTTTCTTAAAAATCTGAAATAGTACATTCAAAAGCATGATTATCTAACTAGCATGTCTCAACATTAGATCTAAAAATATATGCAGAATAGAATTAAATATACAGTTACCATATGACTCAGCAATTTCAGTAGTAGGTATTCATCCAAGAGGAATGAAAAAATACTTCCATGGAAGGATTTGAATATGAATATTCTTGGGATAACAGAAGCTTCTCTCGAGGTGAAGAGAGCTGAGCACTTGCTGGAGGACCAGGGGGTTGGGGGCACTGGCCTGAAGTCCTCAGGCCTTGCTTTCCTGGTGAGGAACCAGTGCCTCATTATGGGGGCCCCAAACTCAGCATGCTGCCCCCAAGTAGGAACCTCCGTTCCATGAGTGGGGACCCGGCAGCAGAAGAGGTCTTGAACCAGGGTAGAAAACATGTATTTTGCATTGTAGATAGGTTACTTTGGTGTTCCGAGGCCTGCCAAACTGGCAATCCTGCATGAAGATGATTCGTAAGAAAACCAAAGCAGAAGACATCAAGAGGAGGAGTCTAGTCTGGTGGAGGTTTCATTTTTTCTTTTCATGCTAGCAACCGCCATTCTAAATATCAGAGACCAAGCAGACGCTGTCATCTGCCCAAAGGTGGGGGTCTGTAATTATCAACAAACACGGCCCCAAACTAGTTTAGGACGAGTTTACGTGGCTAGACAAAATATAATTATCTTACCTTGGACAAGTTTCTCTCTGTTCCCTTCATAGACTGAAGTAGGCAGAATGGTCTTCCAAAGACATTCTTCAAATGGCCTCCAAAGCGAAATGTTCTCCAGCGCCTCCAGGGAAGAGCTGAGCCCGCTGACATCCTGATTACAGCCTCGTGAGAAGACCCAGGTGAGCCTCACTGGGCCCAGACATCTAAGCCATGGAACAAATGGGCTGTCGTTTAAAGCCACTACATTTGTGGTAATTTGTTCTGGTAGAAATAGAAAACTGACACATAACCATATTTTTAAAAGGAAGTAAGCAAGCAAGCAGAATTCTCAAGGAAAAGTGACTTTGAGTATAATTCCCTTTTCTTATTGCAAATACAGGAAATAGGAGTCTTGGAGCTCTTTGCTCAAGAATAATAGTTACAATGCATCCGTGCTTCTCAGTATATGGCTGCATTAAATGGGAGACTGGGGCTCTATTTAGACGAGTTCCTAAGGCATTGTAGAACACACTGGAATGGAGAATGGATTTCAGTGAGATCAAGGCTGCAATCTTTCGTCGTTGTTGTTGTTTAGTTGTGTCGACTCTTTACAAACCCATGGACTACACAGCTCGCCAGGCTCCTCTGTCCATGGAATTCTCCAGGGAAGAACACTGGAGTGGGTGGCCATTTCCTTCTCCAGCGGATCTTTCCAACCCAGAGATCGAACCCTCTTCTCCTGTGCTGCAGGCCGATTCTTTACCATCTGAGCTACCATAAGAATAGTAATAAAGGACTACAATAGGAAGACCAATTCTAAGGCTTTCACTGATCTGGTTTCGGGCCAACATGGAAGGGCTGGCTGAAATGAAATCAGACTGGAGAGGGCGACACTGATCCTGAATGGTTCTAGAAGGACTGGGGAGGTGGAAAGTAGCACCGGTGAATCAAAGAATTCAAAAGGAGGAGCACACTTGGGAGAGATTTAAACTATGGGTTGATTCAAATCCACTTCAGCTGACTTCACTAATTAAGGTGGTTTTAAGACTTGCCTGTCTTCCAGGGGGTATGTAGCCGAAGCAGTATCTGCCCAAGTTACTTTCCTAGGAACTTGGAGTCAGCTGTTTCTAGCTGGAGCTGAACTGGTTAAGACTGGATAGGATCACTGATGCTCCAAATAGCACAATGAGTGGCCATACAGTGACCTTTTGATATCAGAGGGCTAAAAACTCCACCCTCAGATCCTGCAGAGTACCTCCACTTTCAAACATGCAAGGGGCTGGAGCTTAGTCATGCACACACAGAATGACAGTTGCTCTACCTTTTCCCAATCATCTCTCCCCATGCCTCAGAAAACCCTGCTTCTTTATCCCATAAAGATCTGAGACTTATTCTCTGGCCTCTTGACTTGTCAGATTTAAAAAAAAAAACCTCAGTTCAATTTAGTTGCTCAGTTGTGTCCAATTCTTTGTGATCCCATGGACTGCAGCACTCCAGGCCTCCCTGTTTATCGCCAACTCTGGGAGCCTACTCAAACTCATGTCCATCATGTCAGTGATGCCATTCAACCATCTCATCCTTGTTGTCCCCTTCTCCTCCTGCCTTCAATATTTCCCAGCATCAAGGTCTTTTCTAATGAGTCAGTTCTTTGCACCAGGTGGCCAAGTATTGGAGTTTCACTTTCAGTATCAATCCTTCCAATGAATATTCAGGACTGATTTCCTTTAGGATGGACTGACTGGATCTCCTTGTAGTCCAAGGGACTCTCAAGAGTCTTCTCCAACACCACAGCTCAGAAGCATCAATTCTTCACAGCACTCAGCTTTCCTTATAGTCCAACTCTCACATCCATACATGACTATTGGAAAAACCCTCACTTTGCTGCAAACCTTGGTGTCTCTGTGTTTTGGCTTGCTGAGCATCAGCCAATCAGACCTCGTTGGGTTACACGATGGTCATGGCAAAAGGTTAGTTTGGGATCTATTGAATTTTAGGGGGTTGTGGAACATCCAGGTGGTATCCAAACAGTATAAATGAAGCTCAGTTGATTCTCAATTTAAGACACTAATCTGAGGATTATTAATATACAGGTTGAGAGGATGCTTATGGGTTTTCTTTTGCTTTAAAATACAATAAGAAGAGGATAGAGGATGAGATACAGAGAGAAACAGGAGACCTCACTTTGCTGCAAACCTTGGTGTCTCTGTTTTTGGCTTGCTGAGCATCAGCCAATCAGACCTCGTTGGGTTACACGATGGTCATGGCAAAAGGTTAGTTTGGGATCTATTGAATTTTAGGGGGTTGTGGAACATCCAGGTGGTATCCAAACAGTATAAATGAAGCTCAGTTGATTCTCAATTTAAGACACTAATCTGAGGATTATTAATATACAGGTTGAGAGGATGCTTATGGGTTTTCTTTTGCTTTAAAATACAATAAGAAGAGGATAGAGGATGAGATACAGAGAGAAACAGGAGACTTTATTTGCTGGAGGCAGTCAAAAAAAGGGTTGGAGGAGAGAGGAGAAAGGAGGATAGAAAAAATAAGAAAGCTGACTAAGGTACAATTAATGTCTATATTACCAGTTAACTACAAAAAAAGGTGTGCCTAGAAAGTTCATGATCCTAGGGGAGAAAAAGGAGGTGGTAGGAAGGCAGAAGGTAGAAAATGTTTCTGTTAGCCACCAGGGAGCATTGACAGCCTAGGACAGTTAGGTCCTGCTTGGGTGAATGAGGACAGACAGAAGAGGGAGAAATAGGGAAAGACAGTGTTGACTCAGCCACTTGCACTTGGGGAGCTTCCGAGGCTGGGGGTTTGTAATTTGAGGAATGTTAATATTGTGTTTTCTCTTGAGTATACCATTCATTTGGTGAAGCTTAGCTGTTTACAAAATCATTTATAGAGAAGTTGGAGGTGCCCCTCCCCCACCCGCTTCCCTGGCATTTCTGTAAAAAAGCAATGCTGCTATCCTGAATAAGAGTGAAAATCGAAGTTAGCTTATGCAGAACCACCTACGCATCCAACACCGTTTCCTCATGAAAAGGCTCACAATGGCTTTTCTCGATGCTCTTTGAAGAATCCCCATCTGTGAGAGCCTTTTGCAGGTTGTGCACAGTGGCAGGGAGAGAATAAGATGACCACACAGCAGAGCTTAGGAGGGCTCCCCACTGAACTGGCATTTGTGGGGCGAGCAGCCAGCCAGGGAAGGCACCATTTAGGATGGCATGTTCTCATTTTCCTAGCTGGTCTAGGCAGACTCAGAAATAATTTAATTTTAATCCATTCCAAAGCAGCAAATGATTGTTTTAGGCCATGGGACCAGAGGCTACACTTTCATTATCTTTCCTGATGCCTCTAGTTTTGGCTAAGAATAGCTGTCAAAGTTATCTAAGTTTCTAAACACATCTAATCCAAAACTACCTGTGTGAGTGTCTTCAGAATCTTTTATCGTTGCCTCTTAAAATTCTCCTTAGATACCACCCCAAACACGCATTCAAACACATTTCTATGACAAAGATTAAAAAGTACTTAAGTATATTTTTATTCTACTCAGTATCAAGGCCACAGACACAAAATGTTTGGATCGCTTAATAAGTTATAACATTCCATGTTTTCATAGTAAGAACAAGGACATAAATAACCATTTCCTGAGTTAACAGTGCAATGTAAAATTTAATCGGTATTGCTAATCAGACATTGTACAGCATAGAAATGTGATCAAAATGATCATTTGCTTTATCATGTCATAAAACACGAGAGCTTATTGTAGAACAGTGATACAGTTTACATGGTAAGGAACTTTGTGATTCATAACAAAGAATCCTATATGTACTTGTTGCCATGATTGACTTTTCAGGACAAATATCAGTAGTAAAATAAGTTAAGGTACAAAATAAAGTCCACAAGATATCTATAGTGAAGAAACATTTGTTTTTGTTTAAGAAACTGAAAGTTGGATTCTAGTTAACCTTTTAGTTTATTCAAAAATGTTCTCTTAAAAAAATGTTAAGTAATCACAAATTTAGATTAAACAGTTGAATGACAGCTCTTCATTACGCTGTAAAACTATGGATCTCATCTTTGGAAAAGTTCAGATCATGCAGCATCCTGAAAAACAAATACAAAGTACATGTTTCTTATGGAAGATGCTTGAAAATAAAATAACATCGAAGTTTACCATTGTAACCAGAGTATTTTTTCATATTTCCCAGTTAGTATGTGCTGTCTAAAAACCCCATAATTTTCACTCCTAAAAATTAACAATACTTCCTTCCTTGTCATCAAATACCTAGTAAGTGTTCACACTTGCATCTGTCTCATAAATGTTATAGTTTTTAAAAGTATGTTTGAATCAAGATCCAACTAAAGTCTATTCACTGTGACTGGTTTATATCTGTTTAGGTATCTTTTGAGCTGTAAGATTCCCTCCATCTCTCTCTGTCCTGAAATTTCTTGACAAAATGAGATTTTCACATATTGACTCTCCCATGGTTCTGGTTTTGCTGTATCCCTGTGGCTTTACTCTAATAATATGTTCCTTTTTCCTTTTATCTCCCTAAATTTAATAATCAGATCTAGAGGTCTGATCAGATACAGGTTCAATTCTTTTTGACCAGACTATGTCACAGATCACGCTCTTTCATCACGAGGCACATAATACCTGGTTGGCTCTCTTTTGGTATGCAAACCACCACTGATGATCTAGGTACAGATCAATTAGTTCATTAGGGACTGAAGTTGGTGACATTCTACTTGAGAAAGAATGACATCCTATCATTCTTTATCAGCCAAGCAATTCTCTAAAGAATAACGTTTTCTCACTTATCATGTCGTTACCCAGTAGTATAGCTCATACAGAAAAGGCAGAATAAATCCTTAAGTTTTTCCCCTTTATTCATCAGTTTTCAAAGTAAGGAGCTGATACCATAGCATTCTATCTTAATTTTCCCTCACTGAATAGGAAAAGTAGAAATACGGCTTAAGTATAATTTAACTTGGAAAACACTATCAAAGGAGACTGCAGTCTTAAAAGTAGCTGTTTAAAATGCTGCTGAAAAAAATAAACATTTATTTAGAACTCTCTCAGTGTAGTCACTGTGCTAAGCACTTCACGTGCATAAATATTACCATTTATTCCCTTGTATAAGTGGGGCTTCCCAGGTGGCAGTGGTAAAGAATCTGCCAGTCAATGCAAGAGATGCAGGAGAGGCAGGGTTGATCCCTGGGTCGGGAAGATCCCCTGGAGGAGGAAATGGCAACCCACTCCAGTATTCTCGCCTGGAGAATTCCATGGACAGAGGAGCCTGGTGGGCTACAGTCTGTAGGGTCCCAAAGAGTGGGACACGACTGAGCGTACAGAAGTGCACTCAAGTTTAGAAAGTTTTGGCTCGTAGCTAATGACTGAAGGGTGACTGTATGTGGTGGAGCTGGGATCCAACCCAAACTGGTAGCTTCCAGAGCAGACACACATATTCACACAAACGGCCAGGATGACACAGGAGTCAAAAGGACCAGTGTGGTACAGCAGGCAAGCCTCTCACTATCTAACCCCATCCTACCTTTCCAGTCTTACCACCTGTCTTTTTCATAATTAAAAATAAAACAGCAAGAGAGAAAACTATCTAGAAAGTGTTAGGTTCAGACATATACCAAACAAGGAAATGCAGAGCATTTAAGGCAGCTATATTTTAAAATCATCTAGAAACCCAATAACAGTGGCTACTGCTGTATCTAAACAAAACACATTAAAGTGTCATTTTAGAGTTAAATCAGATCAAGGTGATTTTTAAATAAGAGTTATACCACTGATTTTTCATTGTGAAGAGTTCAACTCTTTGACTAATGCTCACCCAGCTGCAGAGAGTAAAGGAGGATCAAAAGCTATAATGAGATGAACACAGCTTATGATATATTTTTAAGAGATTATTATATATTATGAAGCTTTGGTGGAAGGAGCGGTTGAATCTAGCGGCCCCAAAAGATCTGGCTCCCATTCTATGAGTGTGTTCATGCTGCCTGCCACTAGGAGAGGCTATCAAGAGCTGGGTGTGTCTTACTTTTGTGTTCATGTTTAACTCTGTGCGTAACTGGGGCCTCTGACCCTTCACTGCATACAGATGAAACACTTCGTCATTATTTTCTTACACTGTGACAGACTACTAAAGCGCAGGTTCATATGAACAGGAAGAACGGAGAGCCACACCAGCTGCTTTCTACAGGAGGCGGTCATTTCACCAGCGCTGCAGCTCTTCCTCCTGCCACGTTGCTACTCACTTCGTTCCTTGTTCTGTAAATGGCGTTGGTCCACAGAGGCAGATGAGGACTTTGGATGTGTCTGAACTTCTTTTTAAAAATTCAGATAGCAGAGCTGGTGAAATGTATCCCTGTTTGCCACTCCATTCAGAAGCAGGTGCTGAGAGGACAAATTCAACCTCAAATCTGGAGAACAGAAACATTTCTTTAAAAAGTTTATTATGTTAAACATATCATGAATATGTTTCAAGTTCACTAAAACATCTTTTTCTCCTCTGGAGAACAACTGAATATAGGAAGGTTGATACACTTGCTAGAAGAGCGCTGGAAGGGATTATAAACAAAGATTTCACAAAAAAATACAAGTAAATGCATAGTTATTTAACATAAACTTTTGGTACAGAAGAGAGTAAGTTGACTTTTTTTATTGAACTCAGAGAGAGCTTAGCCTGGGTTCATGACCTGTGTGTAATTACATTCTACCTACATATAAATGTACTCCACTCAATAAACAGTTGTTGAATTCAACCGAGGATGACTATATCCAAGATAGAGAATGTGGTTTTAGGGACTCTACAAACCAAATCATTTGAAATTAAAATATTTTGGATTGAAAAAAAAGAAAGCTCAAAGTTATCTCAGAGAGCTCCATGCTTCTATTAATCTGCTCAGTAAAGAACATGACCAACGACATGTGCATTTTAATCTCTGACTTAAACCCTTCTAATGAGTCCTTGACTCTGGTACCAACTGCCTATCTGACTCCGTGGCCGCACCTCACCGTGCAGTCTCCCTGCGCCACACTTGGCTTCACTGCTGTGAATGGCACCACAGTCACTCACGTGGGGTGCACAAACCAGAAGCCTAGATGGATCTGCTCACCTCTCACACCCCAGTTCTCCCCAGTCCTAGCTGCTGACTCTGTGCTCGCTTCTCAGCCTGCACTGCCACAGTCTGCCCGTTCTCCTCCTGTAACGTTCCTACCACACCCCACCGTTCAGTTCTTAGCTCTAGCATCATTTCCAGGGAAGCACTGCTGTTCCACTAAGTCTTTCTTACATGTGTTTAGAAACATCTCCCTTTTCCTCTTCCTTATCAATCTTAAATCAGGCTGTAAATATGTGGCCACCGAGATGATGATTTTAGTAATGCCTACTTTCCCCCTAAGACGAGAAACTCCATGAGGGCAGGGACTGGTTGCTGCTGCACCCCCAGGGGCCAGCACACAGGGAGGAAGGCATTTGGGAAGGGTACAGAATTACAAAAAAGAAAGAGGTACATCAAACCAAGTCTCACAAGGAGCTCCAGACCAGTTCTTTCCACAGCTCTGTAATATGACATGTGACCTGCTGGTGAAGAGCCAGAGCAAATTGAAAATTCTAAGCTGTACCTGGTCCCTTTGCTCTGTTTTCACAAGCACCATTAATTCTTATCATATTTCAGCAGCATAGATCAAATGCCTTGCTACATTTTCTGCTTGAGTAGTTTAGGTATTTTTTCTCAACAGTGGCAGAAATTAATTATATGTTAATCTCAAGAAAACGCTGAAGTGAATCATTTCTCTTGTGAGGTGGCCTGGGTAGCCAAACACCAGAACAGAAACAGGAGGCAGCTGGTGCAGTGGTCCTAGCCTGGCTGCACCGCAGCAGGTGAATGCTCCCCAAAGCTGATGGGAGTCGGGGTGGGGAGGGTGAGGGTGGGACAAGCACACAGATCAGCTCAGGGTCCAGCTGGGGCTAGAAAAGCTGTCCCAGCTCTCAGCAGACCAGACTCTAGGTGGGAAAAACTACATGCTCTTACAGTTAGAATAATCTGATTTTATATTTAAAAACCCTATAGAGACATGTTTTATTTCTTGCTTTCAAGATCCCCATTTTGTTTTGGCAGTGATTCAAATCCACCCTATACAAAATAGCAACCCCCCAAAACATTCTTTCACTAACATTTTTTCCTTCCCTGCACTTATAATTAAGGAAGTATTAGATGATTCTGGAATGTGATGTCTGTTTACTGCTTCATGAGGGCAGAGTCCTTGTTTATCTTCTTCTATGCTGTATTCAGGCTTGGTTTGAGACAAATGTGCAAAAGATACTTGATGAATAAATAAAGGAATTTATTGAACAAGCTATATTGGTTAAAAATAAACACTATACTTGGAAAAGCAAAGCCATATGCTGGTATCTATGAAATTACATATGAAAATGTATGTGAATTTTCGAGAGCATTTTTCTGGGAAGGTCCATAACCTTTCATCAGATTATCAAAGGGGACTCAAAAACAGCTGCAGAATCACTATCTTAAGACATTTCTAATTATACGTAGACAGTGCAATGGAAGACAGCAACTGCCTTGTTAAATTACAAATGAAAGATAGTCTCCTCTGCCTCTATTTTCCAATAAACCTGTCACTGTAATAAAACTGCTAAGATATGTAAATCATATTAGTGTCCTTCGTCATCCAAAATAATCCTGCTTTTCCTTTAATGAGCAGCTATAAAAAAAAAAAGCCTAATCAGTGGCATACTTTCTACAGGCATCTACCAAAGGGTGAAAAATAACTGTGATCCTTGTGTAAATGGTATAAATTCCTTATATGTTTTGTATTTATTTACATATTGGTCCCCTGGGTATACCTTTGGGGCTCTCAATGGAAAAAGACCAGGTGGCATGGATGCAGTTTTAGAGGATGGTAAAGAATTGCTCTGGAGAAGGAGATAGCAACCCACTCCGGTGTTCCTGCCTGGAGAATCCCATGGACAGAGGAGCCTGGCAGGCTACAGTCCATGGGGTCACAAAGAGGAAGACATGACTGAATGATCTTCTCCTTTCTGGGACTGGAAAAGAGCTTAAACTGGAGTGGGAGCAATCCCAAGTTAACTCAAGAATATCTAAATGAAGGATTATTTTATACCACATCAAGATATACAGATGGTTATTATAGATGGTTACTTCCAAATTTTTCTAAAAGGCAACTTACTGTCTGAAGCATTTGTAGCTTTGAGGCATGCAGAGGTGCACTGCCTCAGGTGAATGTCCTGAAATTCCTTTCTACCTTATTATTTCAGAAGTGCCAGAAAGGACTTGGATTCTTGAAAAAGTTATCAGAAAATACATTTCAAGGATCCATAAAGTGCAAAGCAATATATGTGAGAGAGAAAGAGCAACCTGATTCTATGAGGTCTAAATGTCAATGGAAGTAAATAAGCTTGTAAAAAAAAATTATTTTCAAGTAGACTGATAACGACTTGAGATAAAAAAATCTTGAAATGCAAATTCATTAGTCTAAACCACATGCAGAGCCTGAAGTCATTTAACAACATATTCCCTCCTCCCAAAGGCAATCAACTTCTGGACCCACTGATTCCTATTTCTTAACACATGCATGGCCCTGCCCTCCCATTTTTACTGCCATAGCTTCATTTCCAGTCCTTCTATCTCTTGTCTAAGATGCTGCTCTATTAGCCTTATCCTCATCTACCTGGCACATCCTTGTTATACTAGTTTTCCTAAAAACCCAGATCCAATCTCACAATTACTTTGCTTAAAAAGCTTCAGTGACTTGTTACTACCCACAAAATAGTATTTCAAGAGTATCTGGGGGCCCAGCTTTCCCTGGTTTCTCTAAACTAAAGAAAAATACTAGAAACTGTGGTGAATGCTATTTGCTCATGGGAGAAACAGCTCATAAACAGCTGATGTTAACATGAGATGAAACGTACATTTTATAGAAACATTTCTCAAAATGAATCTGATGAAACACATGTGTTCTTTCAAATGTTAGTGGTAGTCAAATGTTAGTGGTAGTCCATGGGAGGCAGGGGGAAGCTAACCTAATCAAGTAAGTTTGAGGGAAAATTAAAAGGTATTTCTTTAGAATTTTTCAAAGCCTTGAACATGGTAAGTTCATATTAAGCTTCAAGAAGCTAACAGGGCATACATTACTTCTCAAACCTATTTAATCACAGAGCCCTTTAGGGTGGGAATACATGAACACATTCCAAAAACACATCCCTGCAGGAACATCTAGCAAGGGAACAGAAAAAGGTTTAGGGTCCAGATTAGGGACCCACATATCTGAGTTGCCTCACAGGCTGCAGGAAAAGGAAGGGATTCAAGCACTTTGTTCAGTTTCCTTATGCTTCTGGAATCACTGGATTTTGCTATCTTAAAGGAACGAACACATTGCTAGTCCCCAGAGTACAGAAAAACTTGACCTTTTGAGAGGCTATTTGTCAAAATGGATCAGTAGCTTTGGTATACTTTGACTTAGTGATTCTTCTGGTGAATTTCTACCCTGCAGTACACAAAACTGTACAAAAAAGGTCTTAATGATCCAGATAACCATGATGATGTAATCCCTCACCGAGAGCCACACATCCTGGAGTGTGAAGTTAAGTGCGCCTTAGGAAGCATTACTACGAACCAAGTTAGTGGAGGTGATGAAATTCCAGCTGAGCTATTTCAACTCCTAAAAGATGATGCTGTTAAAGTGCTGTACTTGATCTGTCAGCAAATTTGGAAAACTCGGCAATAACCACAGGACTGGAAAAGGTCAGTTTTCATTTCAATAACAAAGAAGGGCAATGCAAAACAATGTTTAAACTACCATAAAACTGCACTCATTTCACATGCCAGCAAGGTAATGCTCAAAATCCTCCTAGCTAGGCTTCAATAGTACGTGAACTGAGAACTTCCAGATGGATAAGTTGGATTTTAAAAAGGCAGAAGAACCAGAGATCAAATTGTCAACATCCGCTGGATCATAGAAAAAGCAAGAGAATTCCAGAGAAACATTTACTTCTCCTTCATTGACTACGCTAAAGCCTTGGCTATGTGGATCACAACAAACTGTGGAAAATCTTTAAAGAGAGGGGAATACCAGACCACCTTACCTGCCTCCTGAGAAACCTGTATGCAGATCAAGGAGCAATAGTTAGAACCGGATATGGGACAATGGACTGGTTCAAAATTGGAAAAGAAGTACATCAAGGCTGTATATTGTCACCCTGCTTATTTAACTTCTATGCAGCGTACATCATGAGAAATGCCAGGCTGGATGAAGCACAAACTAGAATCAAGATTGCCAGGAGAAACAGCAATAACCTCAGATATGCACATGAAACCACCCTAATGGCAGAAAGCACCCTAGGGTGTAGAATCACTCCAGGTCAAGAGTCAGGTTTAAAGTATTCTGTACATAGAACATATACAATACACTAAAGAGAAAATGTAACTTATAAAAAGTATAGTCAGTAGGACTACATTATTTAAAAAATACAAAAGAAAACAAATAATACATGTATGTAAGTATGTGTGGGCGGGGGGAAAAGGGGAGAAAGAGAAAGAAAATGGAAAGATACAGACCATTATTGTTGCTTGGATGGTAACATATTGATGTCCCTTTTCACAGATGGAAAAAATGAAGCTCCATCAGATCAAGTACTTGCCCAAGGTCACAAGGTTAATAAGTTTCCATTATACAATTGTGTTTCAAAGAATTTCCCTTGCCAACCACATTATTTGGATAAACATGCTTGATGAAAATGAAAATACTAGATTACACACCAGTCTTAGCATCCATTTTTCATATTCCTCCTTGTTCTACAAAGGACTGATTAGAAAACTATGTCCTAATCCTACAGAGAACAGGGTATTTCATTTAACTACACACATGTTTTTATTGGCACAATCCAATAATAATCTAACCAGGATGATGTGTTCAAGTGTCACATTTTCTCATCAGAAATGTATTGGTAAAATGAGAAGTGACACAGGAGAGTCAAGATGTAGGAAAGGGTGATTTAACAGATGAAAAATAAAGCCTTAAATGTTAACTAAATGATGTTTATGATTGTAGCCCAACAGGCTCCTCTGTCCATGGGATTTCCCAGGCAAGAATACTGAGTGGGTTGTCATTTCCTTCTCCAGGGGTTCCTCCTGACCCAGGGATCAAACCCAGGGACAGCCTCCACTGAGCTACCCTGGAAGCCCAACTAAATGATAGATATGACCAATTAAAACTATGTTACATTAAATTTAAACTTTTACTTTCCTTGTATGTATGGGACTCAACAATTACATATCTTGAATGAACACTACTACCAAACCCCATTGGTAGGCCTTTAAGGCCAGGTTTCTCCTCCATCTGCATCAGTCTCAGAATATGGAAGGTTCCTGATAAATGTTCCAAAGCCACGTACCCATACGAAGCCATGTGTTTTCCAGTGAGGGTCTGACCATGAGTCTCTAGGGGACACAGATCAGCCAGTGCGGGCCTCCAGCAAGGCAAGTGTATCTCCAGAAGGCGGAAGAGAAGGCAGGGAGCAGAGAACGCACAGGATTGGGAGCAGAAGAGAGAGGATAAAGGCGGGCTGGCAGTCAAAACACTCTCACTTCTCCCAGCCAACTGGGGCGTCTCACTCACCTGAGGAGTGCTCTTAGAGCCACTCATCCAGAAGTGGGGAAAAGGGGGCCTTTCCTTATCCTCAAGCCTACACAATGCCACCAATCCAAATTACGTGGACCATGCAAGGAAACACACAGGGGCTGTTCTTAAAGCATACTTTGTGTTCAGAAGCTGTCAACACATTCCCTTTCCCAATTAGTTCTTACATCAAAGAAATACTGTTCGCTGAAATAACAGTAAATGAATTTTCCTTGTACAAGGCAAAGATCTTATAAAATACCATGTCCCCAAACTGCCAGATGTACTTACAAAGAAAAAACAAAAAACTAGCTACAGAAGTACAGCTACGTCTGTCTAAAGTCTTAAATGATTGTTTAGGAAAAAGAAGCTCAAGTAGTCAATACAGAAATAAAATGCATGTCCACAGAGGTCCTCCCTAATCGCAATCCAAATAATCTGAGGCAGGGCTTCAGTTTCCAAAGCATTTACACTGTCTTCTTTAGTCCGCACAATAGCCTTAGGAAGGAAGTACGACGGATGTCATTCTTCTATTTCCAAGATAAAGAGACAGGCCTACAGAGTTAAGTAATTTTTGAATACAGTTTCAAGCTAGTAAAGGGTAGACAGAAAGCCAGAATTTAGGTCTTTAGGTTTTTTCATAAATGCTGCTTCCAATTTTCCACTTTGAGTGAAAAAGACACTTGAAAAACCCAGGAATCTATATTTGTTTAAATTAGGCTCTAAATTGCCATGCAACTACTTAGACATAATAAATATTTTTAGGATTATGTTTTAAGCATATTAAGAAGAGAAAACACTTCAAAGATAATTAAATTCACATCATTCTTAATTTGTGCAAACTGCTTACTAAAAGAGAATGAGGGAGAGGATGGGAGACAACAGGGAGGAAAAGACTAGAAGGAACCATGACATCACCTTAGCGAAGGTGTCTGGAAAATATTCAGAAGCACCTGGAGGCCCTGGGACAGCTGAGTTCCTGAAGTCTTTACCGTTGAAAAGGCGGAGAACTTTATCTATACTATACTGTCAAACACTCCAGTATTCTTGCCTGGAAAATCCCATGGACTGAGGAGACTGGTAGGCTACAGTCCACGGGGTCCAAAGATTCGTACACAACTGAGAGACTTCACTTTCACTTTCATACCATCAAAAACAAACATTTACGTCAGATATTTTGTGTGACTTAGGAAGTTCTGCAATTCTAGAAATAGTCTTTAACGTTTACAAAAATGCTCAGGATGTATGACAGCTTGCTCAATTTGCTCTTCTTCTAAAAGATGTATTTTGAATTTCACACTGCTTTCACCTCTCTTTAGGGGAGATGGAGCATATGCCTGTTAACCTATATCACCTTCTTTACTATGCTTGGGCTCCTTTTTCGATGAAACAAATTGTTACCGTGCTGTCCTTGCTGCCTTATTCTACCACTGAATTCAGCCTGCCTCAAATTTTTTCCCATGAACTATACTGGCATTTCCCAAAGTGTCTACTGAGGATCATTTGTGATATTTAATGTGTTTATGTAAACAAACAAAAATGAAGAGAATCTTGCTAACAATGTATAATTCACCCCCTTCCTGGAAAGTCACAACAGGCACTGGCACGGATGGTAAAGGCATGGATGGTAAAGAATCAAGTTTGCTTGTTTATTTAATTTGGCTGCACTGGGACTTAGCTGTGGCATGTGGGATCCTGAGTTGCATCATGTGGGCTCTTGGTTGTGGCATGTAGGATCTAGCTCCCTGACCAGCGACCGAACCCAGGCTACCTGTATTGGAAGCATGGAGTCTTAACAACTGGACCATCTGGAAAGTCCCCCAAAATCTTTATTTTTGTTTAATTCATCTAACCAAACTTATTTGCTTTGGCCCCATTATAATTAGAAAATCTTGAATTACCAAACTGACTACACTAGATCATTTTCAAAGAAACCCAACTCACTATAAGCAACATAACATAAACAGGAAGCCCAGGACCTTCCCTGGCAGTCCAGTGGTTAGGACTCTGAGCTTTCACTGTGGGGGTTGTGGGTTCGATCCCTAGCTGGGGAACATGATCCCATGAGCAATGTGGTGCAGCCAAAATTTTTGTTTTTAATTTAAAAAGTCAATATAAAGTCCATTATATATTTTATCAATACATATTTGATGTTACATTGACTTTATCAAATAGTATTTCTTTGGGGAAGGTGTATTAACATTACATACATTTAAATTTTTTTAAGGAGAATTATTGATTTGTTTACTTTTTGTTAAGAGTTTTCTGGTCAACTAAGAACCTGAACTGAAAAGAGGTTAAGATCTCAACTGACTGAACATGTATGAAAATACTTAAACACAAAGCTAATACTACTTTAATACCTTTTATCCTTAAATGCTAATTTCTCCAACTGGCTTCTCCAAATTATGTCATCCTCTGTTTTATTGAAGAACATCAGCTTCACTTTCCTTAAAAGAAAACACAACAATTCAAAAGTACTATTTCAATTATATTTAAAACATGCATGAAGGGAAAGTCTAAACATGAATTAGCATGAATGTTTTTCAGTGCCAATTAGGTAATCAAAGGTATCAAAACTAAAGGAATCGAGTGAATAAAACAGCTTAGAGTAGAGGAGGAGGAGTAAGAAATGATGACTAAGAGATGAGAACATGTCTGTTGAAGTCCACTGAGTTTTTAATACATTTAGAATACCTTCTACTAATCTAACAGCCTCACAAGGGACAGTAATTAAATGTAAAATGACATACCTGAGACTGGGTATATTAGTCAAAGCATAATTCAGTACTTTAACCATTGGTGTGAAGCCTGTTCCTGCTGCCAATAAAAAGAGATCTTCCAATTCTTGGAGCTGGGATATTATAAAATTGCCCTCAGGATTGCTTCAGAAACATAATCTCCTACACAACAAAATATACATGAAATCAGAAAAAAAAAAAATCAGGGAAACTGAAACAGTTAACCTAGCTGAATTAAGAACACTAGGAGAAGCAGGTTACATAATTATCAGACTACATCTCAGTTTTCAAGCAATGTAAGCAGTTTTAAGAATATCCATTAGGTCCCCAAGTATGTCATTATACTCAAATTTTCATTATAATCAAATTAATAGTAAGGTTTTATTATACTTATTACCCAATATTATTGCCCCAAACCATCTGGTGTCTCTAATTTATAAACTACTGCCACTAATTATCAATAAAGTCTTGATTGCTAAACTACTGATAAATTAAGTATTTCAAAAGTAGAGTCTGTGTATACCTTTCTTGCATAGTACAG
>SJYC01006176.1:38-27697 GCA_006408675.1 Madoqua kirkii
AAGAGAAGCCACCGCAACATGAAGCCTGAGCACCACACTAGCCAAAGCCAGAGCACATCAATGAAGAGCAGGTGTGCCTCATCGAAGGGCCCAGTGCAGCCAAAAAGAAATAAATAAATAAATAAATAAATATTTTTTAAAAAGTCTTAAAAAGAACACTTCTAAAAAGTAAAAACAGACCACGGAGGGAAGACAAATCAGTACTTTCCAGACATGTGGGTCTTAAGCTTCCATAATGGAAAGATTAGCACAAAGGATGATCATTTGGCACAAAAGTTGAAAACAGACCTCCATTAAAGTCTATCAACTATGAAATTTCAAAACACTTGGAACAAGAGGCAAATCCTACCAATTTCCAAAGAAAATATGGAGTGCATTCACTGTGTGAAAATTCATCAGGCAGAACACTTATAATACGCACCTTTGCCTGTAAGACGTTACACTTAAATTAAAAGCTCTAAAAAATAAAGGAAGAAAATGAACGGTATTATCTTTAGGAAGTAAACTCAGAAACTAGTTTAGATAAGCACAGAGGCAATAAACATGCTTTCTGTAATAGAAAAAAAATTAAATGTGCCTACAGGGCATAAACGTTACTTGTTTTTGCACCTTTTGTAAAAGGGAACCTGGAGGAATGGAGGGGTGAAGGAATGAAAGGTCTAAGTGGGTATTCTCCATTTAGCTATTATTACTGAATGACCCCATTATGCCTAAACATTAGATAGCAGCGTCAGAAATGTAATCTCTGTTTAAAAAAATAAAAAAGGAAGGTAACAAACCCAGTGTCCCATTTCAATTCTTTAGAAAGAGATACACGGAGAAGGCGATGGCACCCCACTCCAGTATTCTTGCCTGGAAAATCCCATGGATGGAAGAGCCTGGTAGGCTGCAGTCCATGGGGTCGCGAAGAGTCAGACATGACTGAGCAACTTCACTTTCACTTTTCACTTTCATGCATTGGAGAAGGAAATGGCAACCCACTCTAGTGCTCTTGCCTGGACAATCTCAGGGACTGGGGAGCCTGGTGAGCTGCCATCTATAGGGTCGCACAGAGTTGGACACGACTGAAGTGACTTAGCAGCAGCAGCAGCAGCAGAAAGAGATACAAGGACCCTATGGATCACTCAAAGTGGCCCTCCAAATTCTGGTACAACTGAGCCACTGATATACATTTTCATGAACCCAGGACTCAAAATAATAGCATAGCCTACCTGTATCTTTCTTTGGAATAAATGAATTATGATTCTCCTGGGGATGACCAAGGCATTTCCAAGAAGTATTCTCTTTTTTCTTCAGGACGATCTCTATTTTTCCCACATTCTCAACAACTAGCACTGAAAAGAAAATAAACTCCATTTGTATTCATTGATATTAAATATGATAGTTTATTTTTAAACCAGTCTTTCTCAAACAACCGAAATGTCCTGATCTGATATGAATGACATTATTAGTGAAATAAATAAAATTTTTGGTACATATTCCTCAAAATTGTTTATGTCTTATGTTAAATCCAGTTTATCTTAAATTCAGATTAACTTCTTTCAAATTAACATATCAGAGGCCAAACTAACACGTAATGCTGGTTTTCATACAAGCTCAAACAGAGCCATGGCAACTACCACACAGCTTTAAAAAAGAAACCTTAAATATACAAACTAGCCATTGAATGAATTGACAAAAGCAAATTTAATTTATACTCTATTAACATTTCTTGGGATCTGAGACAGTCTTATGAGTGAATTCAGTAAACCAATACTGAGCTTAATAAACAGAAAAGGCTCCAGGAGAATGAATCCTTATAAATTATCCTTATAATTATTAATCTTTGATAATTAAAATATTTTATATTATCTTATTTTTGAATATTTGAAATAGTTTAGAAAATATCAATATAATATTAATAATATAATAAGCTTTATTTTAATTTTACTTTTTCTTTTATTCTAAGTACATTTTTATTTTAAGGCCCCTTTAAGGAATGTGGGCATGAAGGGCCAGAAGACAGTCTTTCTAATCATGGACACTCAGATTAAAGAGGAAGCTTTTCTAGAGGATATCAACAGTGTGCTTAATATTGGAGAAGTACCTAATATTTTTGCAGCAGATGAAAAACAAGAAGTGATGGAGATAAATGCTTTTCAGAGTGTGCTGCTCCAAACTCAGAAAGGTTACCTTGAAACTTTTCTATTCTTCAATATAAATTTGGCATGTGCAGAGAATTTTTGTAATCAAAAACTTTTTAAATCTTTAAAAAATGTTTAAAATAAAAATTTATTTTAATTGGAGGTTAATTACTTTACAATATTGTAGTGGTTTTGCCATATATCAACAGGAATCTGCCACAGGTGTACATGTGTTTCCCCATCCTGAACCCTCCTTCCAATCCCATCCCTCTGGATCATCCCAAATACACCAGCCCCGAGCACCCTGTCTCATGCACTGAACCTGGACTGGCGATTTGTTTCACATATGATAATATACATGTTTCAATGCCACTCTCCAAAATCATCCCGCCCTCGCCCTCTCCCACAGAGTCCAAAAGACTGTTCTATACATCTGTGTCTCTTTTGCTGTCTTGTATATAGGGTTATCATTACCATCTTTCTAAATTCCATATATATGCATTAGTATACTGTATTGATGTTTTACTTTCTGGCTTACTTCACTCTGATTAATAGGCTCCAGTTTCATCCACCTCACTAGAGCTGAGTCAAATGTATTCTTTTTAATGGCTGATTAATACTCCATTGTGTATATGTACCACAGCTTTCTTATCCATTCAACTGCTGATAGACATCTAGGTTGCTTCCATATCCTGGCTATTATAAACAGTGCTGTGATGAACACTGGGGTACACGTGTCTCTTTCAATTCTGGTTTCCTCAGTGTGTATTCCCAGTAGTGGGATTGCTGGGTTGTATGGCAGTTCTATGTCCAGTTTTTTAAGGAATCTCCACACTGTTCTCCATAGTGGCTGTGTGAGTTTGCATTACCACCAACAGTGTAAGAGGGTTCCCTTTCCTCCATACCCTCTCCAGCATTTATTGCTTGTAGCCTTTTGGATAGCAGCCATTCTGACTGGCCATTTACCTCATTGTGTTCTTGATTTGCATTTCTCTGACAATGAGTGATGCTGAGCATCTTTTCATGTGTTTGTTAGCCATCTGTATGTCTTCTCTGGAGAAATGTCTGTTTGTTTCTTTGGCCCATTTTTTGATTGGGTAGTTTATTTTTCTGGAATTGGGCTGCAGGAGTTGCTTGTATATTTTTGAGATTAACTGTCAGTTGCTTCATTTGCTATTTTCTCCCATTCTGAAGGCTGTCTCTTCACCTTGCTTATAGTTTCCTTTGTTGTGCAGAAGCTTTTAAGTTTAATTAGGTCCCATTTATTGATTTTTGCTTTTATTTCCAATATTCTGGGAGGTGGGTCATAGAGGATCCTGCTGTGATTTATGTCGGAGAGTGTTTTGCCTATGTTTTCCTCTAGGAGTTTTATAGTTTCTGGTCTTACCTTTAGATCTTTAATCCATTTTGAGTTTATTTTTGTGTATGGTGTTACAAAGTGTTCTAGTTTCATTCTTTTACAAGTGGTTGACCAGTGTTCCCAGCACCAGTTGTTAAAGAGATTGTCTTTTCTCCATTGTATATTCTTGCCTCCTTTGTCAAAGATAAGGTGTCCATTGGTGCGTGGATTTATCTCTGGGCTTTCTGTTTTGTTCCATTGATCTATATTTCTGTCTTTGTGCCAGTACCGTACTGTCTTGATGACTGTGGCTTTGCAGTAGTAGAGCTTTAAGTCAGGCAGGTTGATTCCTCGAGTTCCATTCTTCTTTCTCAAGATTGCTTTAGCTATTTGAGGTTTTTTGTATTTCCATACAAACTGTGAAATTATTTGTTCTAGTTCTCTGAAAAATATCGTTGGTAGCTTGATAGGGGTTACACTGAATCTATAGATTGCTTTGGGTAGTATACTCATTTTCACTATATTGATTCTTCTGATCCATGAACATGGTATATTTCTCCATCTATTAGTGTCCTCTTTGATTTCTTTCACCAGTGTTTTATAGTTTTCTATATATAGGTCTTGTTTCTTTAGGTAAATAGATTCCTAAGTATTTTATTCATTTCACTGCAATGGTGAATGGAATTGTTTCCTTAATTTCTCTGTTTTCTCATTGTTAGTGTATAGGAATGCAAGGGGTTTCTCTGTTAATTTTATATCCTGAAACTTTACTATATTCATTGGTTAGCTCTAGTAATTTTCTGGTTGAGTTTTTAGGGTTTTCTATGTAGAGGATCATGTCATCTGCAAACAGTGAGAATTTTACTTCTTCTTTTCCAATCAGTATTCCTTTTTTCTACTCTGATTGCTGTGGCCAAAACTTCCAAAACTATGTTGAATAGTAGTGGTCAAAGTGGGTACCCTTGCCTTGTTCCTGACTTTAGGGGGAATGTTTTCAATTTTTCACCATTGAGGATAATGTTTGCTGTGGGTTTGTCATATATAGCTTTTATTATGTTGAGGTATGTTCCTAGTCCTGCTTTCTGGAGGGTTTTTTAATCATATATGGATGTTGAATTTTGTCAAAGGCTTTCTCTGCATCTATTGAGATAATCACATGGTTTTTACCTTTCAATTTGTTAATGTGGTGTATTATGTTGATTGATTTGCGGATACGGTCATGAGGTATGATCTTTTTAATGTGTTGTGGATTCTGCTTGCTAGAATTTTGTTAAGGATTTTTGCATCTATGTTCATCAGTGATATTGGCCTGTAGTTTTCTTTTTCTGTGGCATTTTTGTCAGGTTTTGGTATTATGGTGATGGTGGCCTCATAGAATGAGTTTGGAAATTTACGTTCCTCTGCAATTTTCTGGAAGAGTTTGAGTAGGATAGGTGCTAGCTCTTCTCTAAATTTTTGGTAGAATTCAGCTGTGAAGCCATCTGGTCCTGGGCTTTTGTCTGTTGGAAGATTTCTGATTACAGTTTCAATTTCCATGCTTGTGATGGGTCTGTGAAGATTTTCTATTTCTTCCTGGTTCAGTTTTGGAAAACTGTACTTTTCTAAGAATTTGTCCATTTCTTCCAAGTTGTCCATTATACTGGCATATCACTGCTGATAGTAGTCTCTTATAATTCTTTGTATTTCTGTGTTGTCTGTTGTGATCTCCATTTTCATTTCTAATTTTGTTGATTTGATTCTTCTCCCTTTATTTCTTGAGTCTGGCTAATGGTTTGTCAATTTTATTTATCCTCTCAAAGAATCAGCATTTGGCTTTGTTGATATAATAAGATTTAAAAGGTGATTACATTTTATGAATTAAATGTGTTTTTAAAGATTTAAAGTATATATTTTTGCCTCTGGAAACAATATTAGTCTTCCTCACTGTAAACAGAAATCAGCAGCAATTTAACAACTTTTAAAGACAGAATAGTCGGATGAATTCAATTCCATGAGCATTGATTTGAAGCTTAATAGACATAAAAAGTCCTTTACTTCAAAGAGTTTAATTAATACAATTTATAGAACTTACTATGGTGTATATAGAAAAAGGAAGGTACAGAACCAGTGTAATGTAATCTCACAGTGCTTTAAAACGAGAAACCACATATATACAAATATACAGTACAATATTATTCAGACTTAAAAAAGGGAATCCTGATAGTTGTAACAATATGATAAACCTAGAAGGCATTATACTAAGTGAAATAAATAAAACAGAGAAGACAAATACTGCATGGTATCACTTATATGTGCAAATTAAAAACAATAGTCAAACTCATAGAAACAGTAGCAAAACAGTGTCAGGTGTCAGGGGTGAGGGGGAAATAGGAAGAGGTTGACAAAAGAGTACAAACTTTCAGCTATAAGGTGAATAAGGTCTGAACATCTCATGTATAACATGGTGACTGCAGTTGATGACACTGTCTTGTATAACTGAAATTACACACAAAGGTAAACATGTGAGATGATGGATGTGTTAATTTGATTGTGTGAATCTTCATAATGTATACCTTTATTGAACCAACATGTTTTATACTTTAAATCTTTAAATAGAACACAATTTTGTTAATTATATCTCAATAAAGCTAAAGAAAAAAAAACTACCATTCTCTGATGAGTCTTCTATTGTTAAACAGCTGTGTAAAATCCATTGTGCATTTATATATAATGATATACATAATTTAATATGCTTTGGGTCTCCTGCATTGCAGGCAGACGCTTTACCATATGAGCTACCAGGGAAGCCCTTGCTAACATTAAATATTTATATATACATCTAAGGAAAACTTGTCTGGTCAAGTATTTCTACAAGCTACACGTCAGGAATAGGGCAGGAGGGAAGAACGGAGACAAGAACTGTTTTTCCTAATGAGAGGAAATGAAAAGGGCACAGATGAAAGATAATGGAAAAGGAACAAGGGGTAGGAAGAACTAAAACCAGAGGGAAAAGGTATATTTAAAAATTAACATGTATGTTTATATAGAAAACATCATATTCCTATTCTGCAACATGAAAATATACATGTGAACAATAAGACAAACTGCTGTTTCCCCATACACGCATATGTATATGTGTGTACATGCACATACATACATTACATTGGTAACTGTCCCCCCATAGGTGTGTATGTATGTGTGTGTTATGTATACCTACATGCATACATTATATTGGTAGCTTACCAGAAAAATCTTCCTGAATCTCATGACTTAGGGCTGGAAAGAAAGAAAAAAAAAATCAGTTAAGATCCAACTTCAATTCCTACAGTCTACAAACACAGTATAAGATCATTTAAATCGTTCTTTCATGCACTATTTCAAATCTCTTAAACATATCCTAAGAATCCATAAGAAAAACTGAATGCAATCAAAATGTATGTACTTTGAGAAAAAATACTTAAATATATTTAGTTGTTCCATTTCTCTCCTTATTAATTAAAGAGTAAATATTCAATTGCCCACAGGTGGGTAACCCACACTGGTTTAAGGACGTTCCCAGCTTGACAAATCCTACAAACCAAGAAAGGAGCAGGGCAGGGAGAGAGGAAGCACATGAAACACACAAGCCCCAGGGTGTGCACATGTACATGTAAGGATAGGCCAGGTCTGGGTCTGAATAAATTTTTCTTTTCTTATTTTTCTCTAAGTTGGATAGTCATTTAGAAAAACTGTACAAAAAAGATCTTCATGACCCAAATAATCACGATGGTGTGATCACTCACCTAGAGCCAGACATCCTGGAATGTGAAGTCAAGCGAACCTTAGGAAGCATCACTACGAACAAAGCTAGTGGAGGTGATGGAATTCTAGTTGAGCTATTTCAAATCCTGAAAGATGATGCTGTGAAAGTGCTGCACTCAGTATGCCAGCAAATTTGGAAAACTCAGCAGCGGCCACAGGACTGGAAAAGGTCAGTTTTCATTCTAATCCCAAAGAAAGTCAATGCCAAAGAATGCTCAAACTACTACAAAATTGCACTCATCTCACATGTTAGTAAAGTAATGCTCAAAATTCTCCAAGCCAGGCTTCAGCCATACGTGAACTGTGAACTTACAGATGTTCAAGCTGGTTTTAGAAAAGGCAGAGGAATCAGAGATCAAATTGCCAACATCCACTGGATCATTGAAAAAGCAAGAGTTTCAAAAAACATCCATTGCTGCTTTACTGACGATGCCAAAGCCTTTGACTGTGTGGATCATAATAAACTGTGGAAAATTCTGAGAGAGATGGGAATACCAGAAAACCTGACCTGACTCTTAAGAAATCTGTGTGCAGGTCAGGAAGCAACAGTTAGAACTGGACATGGAACAACAGACTGGTTCCAAACAGGAAAAGGAGTATGTCAAGGCTGTATATTGTCACCCTGTTTATTTAACTTCTATGCAGAATACATCATGAGAAACGCTGGACTGGAAGAAACACAAGCTGGAATCAAGATTGCTGGGAGAAATATCAATCACCTCAGATATGCAGATGATACCACCCTTATGGCAGAAAGTGAAGAGAAGCTAAAAAGCCTCTTGATCAAAGTGAGAGAGGAGAATGAAAAAGTTGGCTTAAAGCTCAACATTCAGAAAACAAAGATCATGGCATCCAGTCCCATCACTTCATGGGAAATAGATGGGGAAACAGTGTCAGACTTTATTTTTGGGGGGCTCCAAAATCACTGCAGATGGTGACTGCAGCCATGAAATTAAAAGATGCTTACTCCCTGGAAGGAAAGTTATGACCAACCTAGACAGCATATTAAAAAGCAGAGACATTATTTTGTCAACAAAGATCTGTCTACTAGTCAAGGCTATGGTTTTTCCAGTAGTCATGAATGGATGTGAGAGCTGGACTGTAAAGAAAGCTGAGCACCAAAGAATTGGTGCTTTTGAACTGTGGTATAAGAGAAGACTCTTGAGAGTCCCTTGGACTGTGAGGAGCTTGAACCAGTCCATCCTAAAAGAGATCAGTCCTGGGTGTTCATTGGAAGGAGTGATGTTGAAGCTGCTCCAATACTTTGGCCACCTGATGCGAAGAGCTGACTCATTTGAAAAGACTCTGATGCTGGGAAAGATTGAGGGCAGGAGGAGAAGGGGATGACAGAGGAAGAGATGGTTGGATGGCATCACCGACTCAACAGACATGAGTTTGGGTAAACTCCGGGAGTTGGTGATGGACAGGAAGGCCTGGCGTACTGCAGTTCATGGGGTTGCAAAGTGTTAGACACGTCTGAGTGACGTGACTGAACTGAACTGTGTGTCACACACTTTGCAGATGCTGTGGGTACCACACTTAGTGAAAGAGAAAAATCTGTGCCGTTCCAGAACATCCCAGAAAAGGGAGATGAAGTATTTTTACGAACATCTGTGCTAAAGTTCTCTATGTTAATATGGTCCTGTTAAACTTACAATTTTGATTCTAATTTAATATTAGCAACCAGGAGTTTCACAATTTTGACTGTGGAGCTTTTGTTTTTTCATACATGTGCTAGCTACAGTTAGCTACGGTGTGAACAAAACTAGCCATAAAATATTTGAAACATAATAAATGCTGACACAGAAGTCTTCGTTAAAAAAAAAAAAAAACCATGACAGAGTTAATGAATAATATATACTTTTTTAGACATCTGAGTTTTTTATTAAAATTCTCCCTAAGAGGCAATATATATTAGATCATATGCAGGTAAAAAATAAGATAGGATGTATTTCCAGAAGAAAGATTTAAGATTTGAGGTTGATTAATCTAACAAATGGGGGAAAATAAGAAACAAAAAGCATTTACCAACTTCAATCAAATTTAGGAATAAATGTCCTTTGTTAAGAAAGCCACGAGCAGAATCCCAAGTCAGCTGAGATTTGGAGATTTTCAGTTTGTTTTACAAAAGTACACAGAACATTCTTTACATAAGAATGCATGCTTAAGATACAGTTTTCTTCTTGTTGTTTTGGTTTGTTTCCTTTTTACTTTTTAACTGGCATATTACCTTCTTTGAAGGAGAAAAGGATGAAATCGTAGAGTCATTACAGTTGAGAAATGGATTAGGAATCTGCTATTAATACCTTTGATTCCAGCTTTCAGTCCTGAGTTGTTTCTCCTGATATATCTGCAACCTCTCAAAACAGACAAAAGTGAATTATATGGTTGGTCTCTGGCTGTGAAGGGACAGGCACTGGAGGGTATAGTACAACCTTGTGGCCTAGGCTACTGTGACGTAGCCTCTGATTTCCTATGACAGAGTTGGCAAGAGAAAGGCCAATGGAACAGCACCTGATGACGTCCACTCAGCAGGAGCACATGACAGGCAGGCCTCTGCAGATGTGCTTGTAGGTATTAAGTAATAGGATCTTACAGAGCTGGGCCAGCAAGTATTTCATACCACTGATTTCGATCACATCTAACCTAACTGTTTAAACTTGGGAAAAGTGAGGTCATACTGCCATTTGCTAGCCCTTTCACTAGTATAAAGAAATAATGGGGAAAAATAAAAACAAAAACAAAAAAACCCAAAAACTGATCAAAAAATGATAAACCAGGCTTCTCTGGTGGCCCAGTGATAAGACCCGCCAATGCAGAAGACACAGGTTTGATCCTAGCCCAGAAGGTCCCAGAGGTCATGGAGCAGCTGGGCCCGTGCGCCACAACTATTGAGCCTGTGCTCTAGAGCCCGGGAGCCGTAACTACAGAGCCCACGTGCCACAACTACTAAAGCCCACATGCCCTGGAATCCATGCTCCACAACAAGAAAAGACACCACAAGAAGAAGCCTATGCTCTGCAACTAGAGAGTAGACCCCACTCGCCACAGCTAAGAGAAAGTCTACACAGGAACAAAGACCCAGCACAGCTAAAAATAAATAAGTAAATAAATAAATCTTTAAAATGACAAACCAAAATGACAGTAGCAGATAAAATATTATAGTTTATTAAGACTCTACAACCAGTTGTGATTATACTTTAAGTAAACAAAAGTTGTTTCCATGAATATAAAATAAGTTACTTACCAACATGAACAAGGTATGAATAATCCTTGATAACTGTCTCGGCTCTAAAGGAATCATCCCGATGATCAACTATTACTGACTCTAAACTGATATCCTTAAATAGAAATAGAAAAGAGAAAGTAAACTTTTTTCTAAACTCTATCACTACACATTTAAGCTGATGAGTGGAAGTTCACATGGTAATTATTTACAGAGCCCACAAGCTAAATCCACATTACTCCTGTTTTTCGCTCTCACACAACCTCATTCTTCTCCTTCAAAGCATACATCATAATTTTAACTACATATTTGTCTATGCTTAATGTCTACCTTACCCATTCATCTGTAAACTTTAAGCATAAGGGACTGTCTTAACACAACTTCGTACGCTCAGCTTATCAAAAAAAAAAAAAAAAAAAAAGAAATCACTAGCAACTTTTCAGATGTCTCTAGTTTCTACATAGCTTTGATGCAAGTTATTTTTGTGCCTGTAATTTTCACAAGGAACACATCTTTCAACATAGTAAGCCCCTCCTTCCCCTCAGTCATCCACCCTCTGTGCCTCACTGGTATCACCAATGGGAAGAGACAGGTCCCAGGCTCCCTAGGCCCTGCCCTCTTGGTTCTAGACTGCTTGGTGAGGAGGGAGTAGGAGGTGGGACATGCAGTGCTCTGGACATCCTGGCTCTTGCAGGCAGAGGCTGGCCACTCTGGTGGGACCACCAAATCCTACTTCAGGAGGAGGAGGAACTCACTCACTCAGATGCAATTCTGCCACGGCAGAAGTAGCATGAATTCTCAGGAATCCTTGGTTGCCAGAATTTGTCTCTAAATCTCTATGGTTCCTCAAGTGTGGAGACTCTGCAGGCTGCTGGAGGATGTGCCTGGAGATGGTATAAGTTGCCTGCTTATGCATCTGATTTCCCAGGTTAGACCGTAAGCCTGGTGAGGTCTCAGTCTCTATGAATCTGGCCCACCTGTAGATTTCTGAATTCTACAGCAGTGTCCAGAATGAAGCAGTGTTCAATAAATACTTAAGGAATAAGTTAATTCTCTAATTTTAGCTTCCAGAGGACATCTAAAGCTGGTTAGTAGCTTAAGTATACTAAGACACACCAATCCTCTCTCCTGTCTCTTGAATTCCAATTCATGTGCAGGAAATCAGTTCATATGGTGAAGTTAAACTGGGACTCTCACTGCTGTTCAGGTCAGTTCATTTGTTCACTTGTGTATGACTCTTTCCAACCCCATGGACTGGAGCATGCCAGGCTTTCCTGTCCCATCATTAACTCCCAAAATTTGCTCAAACTCATGTCCATCGAGTTGGTGATGCCATCCAACCATCTCTTCCTCTGTCATCTCCTTCTATTCCTGCCTTCATTCTTTCCCAGCATCAGGGTCTTTTCCAGTGAGTCAGTTCTTCGCATCAGGTGGCCAAAATATTGGAGTTTCAGCTTCAGCATCAGTCCTTCCAATGAATATTCAGGACTGATTTCCTTTAGAATTGACTGGTTTGATCTCCTTGCAGTCCAAGGGTACTCACTGCTGTTATCCATGCATAAAACAAACAAAATCACAGAAGAGCATATAAAATAATGGGTTGGCTGAAAGGTTTCTTCGGGTTTTTGTACGATGCTATGGAAAAATCGGATCGAACTTCTTGGCCAACCCACTACTTCCTGTTTTTTTTCCTGAGATGCTATGTTTGTTAAGAGCTTATTCAATGAAGCCAGACTGTCTGGGATCAAAATGTTAGATCTGCCATTTACTGTGTGACTCTGCTAAATTACCTAATCTCTGTAAAATCTCTTTCCTCACCTGTAAAATAGGGATAATGAAAGGCTATCTCATAGAATTGCTGTAAATTAATACAAGATGAATGCTCAGAAATGTGCCTGCATGTAGCTTTTTATTTTTTTCTGATGTTAAAAACATGTTTACCTTCTGTTTAGTATATATGACGATGGTGACTGAGGAATCTGTTTGGAACCAGTCATAGCTGTAAAATATTCAAAAAAGAATGAATTATATGCATTAACATAAATTAACCATTAAAGATATAATTTTAAAATATATACAATCAAAAAACATACAATATGACATAATAGATACATGATTTAAAACATTTATTTTGAAACCTACAATAAGAAATATATTTTTGAGGGAAACATTTTCACTAAATAATCAGTAGTGTGAGATGAAATAACTTGCAATTATTTCTCAATTTAAAATGCCTATACTTCCATGTTTATGCCCCAACCATTAATGCCAAAGCAGCTGAGGTTAACCAATTCTTTGAAGACCTACAAGACCTTCTAGAACCAAAAACAGTTGTCCTTTTCATCATAGGAGACTGGAATGCAAAAGTAGGAAGTCAAGAGATATCTGGAGTAACAGGCAAGTTTGGCCTTGAAGTACAAAATGAAGCAGGGCAAAGGTTAACAGAGTTTTGTCAAGAGAACACACTGGTCATAGCAAACACTCTCTTCCAATGACACAAGAGATGACTCCACACATAGACATCACCAGATGATCAATACTGAAATCAGGTTGATTATAATCTTTGCAGCCAAAGATAGAGAAGCACTATAGAGTCAGCAGAAATAAGACCTGGAGCTGACTGTGGCTCAGATCACGAGCTCTTCACTGCGAAATTCAGGCTTAAATTGAAAAAAGTAGGGAAAAACACTAGGCCATTCAGATATGACCAATCCTTATGATTTTACAGTGGAAATGACAAACAGATCTGGTACATAGATTGCCTGAAAAACTATGGACAGAGGTTTGTAACACTGTACAGCAGGTGTTGATCAAAACCACCCCAAAGAAAAAGAAATGCAAGAAGGCAAACTGGTTGTCTAAGGAGGCTTTACAAACAGCTGACAAAAGAAGAGAAGCCAAAGACAAAGGAAAAAGGAAAGATATACCCACCTGAATGCAGAGTTCCAGAGAACAGTAAGGAGAGAAAAGAAAGCCTTCTTACGTGAACAATGCAAACAAAAGAGGTAAACAACAGAATGGAAAAGAACAGAAATCTCTTCATGAAAACTGGAGCTATCAAGGAAACACTTCATTAAAGAATGGGCATGATGAAACGACAGAAATGGCAGGGACCTAAGAAAAACAGAAGAGATTAAGAAGAGGTGGTAATAAAACACAGAAGAACTATACAAACAATATTGCATCCCTGAAATAACGACAGTGGTGTGGTCACTCACGTAGAGCCACACATCCCAGGATGTGAAGTCAAGTGGGCCTTAGGAAGCATTACACAACAAAGCTAGTAGAGGTGATGGAATTCGAGCTGAGCTATTTCAAATCCTAAAAGATGATGCTGTTAAAGTCAGCTCAACACATCAGCAAATTTGGAATACTCAGTAGTGGCCACAGGACTGGAAAAGGTCAGTTTTCATTCCAATACCAAAGAAGGGCAATACCAAAGAATGTTCAAACAACCATAAAAGTAAACTCATTTCACATACTAGCAAGGTAATGCTCAAGATCCTTCAAGCTAGGCTTCAGCAGTATGTGAACCAAGAAATTCCCAATGTACAAGCTGAATTTAGAAAAGGCAGAAGAATCAGAGATCAAAATTGCCAACATCCATTAGAGAAAGCAAGGGAATTCCAGAAAAGTATCTACTTCTCATCATTGACTATGTTAAAGCCTTTGAATGTGTTGTTCACAACAAACTGGAAAATTCTTAAAGAGATGGGAATACTAGACTAACTTACCTGAGAAATCAGTATGCAGGTCAAGAAGTCAAGAAGCAGTAGTTAGAACTGGACATGGCAAACAGACTGGTTCAAAAATTGGGAAAGGAGTATGTCAAGTCCATATACTGTCACCCTGCTTATTTAACTGATATGCAGAATACCATGCAAAATGCCAGGTTGGATGAATCACAAACTGGAATCAAGATTGCTGGCAGTAATATCAATAACCTCAGACATGCAGATGATACTACTCTGATGGCAGAAATCGAAGAGGAACTAAAGAGCCTCTTGATGAGGGTAAAAAAGGAGAGTGAAGAAAGCTGGCCTAAAATTCAACATTAATGAAATGAAGATTGTGGCATCTGGTCCAACCACTTAATGGCAAATGGAAGGGGAAAAAAATTGGAAGATTTTATTTTCTTGGTCTCCAAAATCACTACAGATAATGACTGCAACCATGAAATTAAAAGACATTTGTTCCTTGGAAGGAAAGCTATCATAAATCTATACAGCGTATTACAAAGCAGAGACATCACTTTGCTAACAAAGGTCTGTATAGTCAAAGCTATGGTTTTTCCAATAGTCATGTACAGATGTGAGAGCTGGACAATAAAAATGGCTGACTGCCAAAGAAGTGATGCTTTTGAACTGTGGTGCTGGAAAAGACTTTTGAGAGTCCATTGGACTGCAAGGAGATCAAACAAGTCAATCCTAAAGGAAATCATGAGTATTCAACAGAAGATCTGATGCTGAAGCTCCATTACTTTGGCCACCTGATGGGAAGAGTTGACTCCTTGGAAAAGATCTTGATGCTGGGAAAGACTGACGGCATGAGGAGAAGGGCGACAGAGGATAAGATGGATGGATGGCATCATCAACTGAATGACCATGAGTTTGAGCAAACTCTGGGAGATGGTGAAGGACAGGGAAGTCTGGCATGCTATACTCCCTGGGACTGCAAGGAGTCAGATAAAACTTAGTAACTGAACAACAACAATACTTCACATATACCAGCAAATACATGGACATATACTACAGGTATACCAACTTGGATAAAAACAAACCACCTCCTTGACAAGGCACTTTTTATAAAGGTTACACATCTAAAATGCCTTGTATCAGAGCAATAACACAACATATTTTCTGAAGGAAAATGGCAAAATCTACATGCTTAATACCTCGACTCTTTCCTGTCACAAATACATTACCTACGAAATTAATTCACCAAGGATGTTTAACAGTCAATAGCAAAAATTAAGGAAAAGCTACATCATCTGTTTTGTAAAACGTCTGATCAAATTGATTTAGTTTTTGTTCTTATTACCTGTATACAGGCCCCCATTGTGAATCTTACAAGAGATACCCCAAGGCCCTTAACTTAATATTGTATATGAAATAACTTAATAGATATAACAAGTATAACAGGATACTACTGTTACAGACTCACCTTGTGGGGAAAGGTGGTAAGAGAAAAATGACAAATAACACACATAACCCAAGGGCATGTAAAATATCATTAACAAAATTATACATGGATTGCTTAATTTACTAAGACAGTGCAATACATTTCCAAGAATTTTCATTAAAACACTGATAAAACAAACTAGACATGCAAAATAATGCTGCTGTTGTTTAGTTGCTAAGTTGTGTCTGACTCTTTTGCAACCCCATGGACGTAGCCTGCCAGGCTCTTCCTCTGTCCATGGGATTTCCCAGGCAAAGATACTGGAGTGAGTTGCCATTTCCTTCTCTAGAGGATCTTCCCGACACAGGGGTTGAACCTGCATCTCCTGCGTTAGCGGAAGGATTCTTGACCACTGAGCCACTAGGGAAGCATATTACAGTTGAATAAATTATGGATACTTGATAAATTTCCATCATATGATGGAATACAGACCAGAAAATGCCTTTGCAGAATATTTCATGACATACAAAATTGATCACAGAATATACTGTAATACTGACACTGTCAGAATAATATGGAAATAGGTACTACATGAATCAAAGTGGATGGAATAAACCAAATATTAAGAGTATATATTTAGGGTTGATGGAACCAACTTTTACCACTTTCTTTTGAATTTCCTCGTGTTTCCAAGTTTGTTACCATGAATATATATGTGATAATAAGAAAAAAATAGTTTTAAATAGTTCTTTTTTTAAGTTGTGTTGTTTAAAATGGGTTAAACTTCAGTTATGCTAAAATTCATATTTAGGGAACAGCTAATTTTTCAACAATGTCTGATAAATGAGGCAGTACAGTTCTTGTATCAAAAAGCATGATTAATATAATAAACAAATCAAACTTACAGCCATTTTTTTAATGTGCATATTTTGGTGTAGAACTGATTAAGCTTTAAAGAAAGTAAAATTAGAAAGCATACCTTGGAGAACTAGGACCTTCTTTGGCAAGTGTATCTGTCACTTGGCTCTGAGGAAGCATGCCTTCACAAAGAAAAATAAACAAAATAGCTACAGTTCATCTACGCAGCATTTTTCTTTTCTTCACCCCATCTCTCCAGTAAACTTCTTATTAAAATACAAAAGGAGACAAGTCATAAATATACTACTCAAGGAATTTTCATCTGTAAAACATACCCTTGTAACCATCACCCTCCCTGTGCCCTTCCACTCACCACCTCTCCCCCAAGATAATCACTATTCTGACTTTAACATCATGATTAGTTTTTGCCTGCATTTGGCCTTTATGAAAAAGTAGAATCATAAAACATGCTTTCTTTTGGTCTGGGTTTTTGGGACAGTTCCATAGATGTTACAGTTAATGTCAAATTAGCATGATTAATAGTAAGCAATGAGTCAGATCTTGAGCTTTCTGAGATGTTATCCATGCTGCTGAATGCATTAGTAATTTGTACTGTTTTACTACTGAGTATTATTATATTCTCTGAATATATCATATACTAGAATCTATTCATTCTACTGTTGATAGATATTTGGGGAGTTTTTGGCGATTATGTATAGTGCTGTTATTAATATTCTTAGTACATGTACACATTCATTCTTAAAAAACATCCATCTACATATCTGGTAGGTATATAGGACATGAGTATGTTTAGCTTTAGTAAATACTGCTAAACAGTTTTCCAAAAAGGTCATACCAACTTGCAATTTTTACCATAAGGGTATGGATGCCTGGTTGCTCTACTACCTTACTGACACATGGTATTCTGTCTTTTTCATTTTAGACTTCCTTGTGGGTGAGTCTCAACATCACATTTTAAATGGCCGCCAAGGCTCTGGTTTTTTAATTGTTTCTGAAAACTCTGAGAACAGGGAAAGCTTCAGAGATTCTGCAAACATTGACTATTTTTCTTCTACAATAGAAGTGTACTCTTTGTGCAGGAAAAAAAAAATTTAGGCTTTGGCGAGTCTTAGAATTCTCAATTTGAAGAGACTGGGTCTCTAGAGGAATACTGGCTTCAGTGTTTTAAATGACCTTTAAATAATGACACAGAAGGCAAGGCAGATGACGTCTGTAAATATGCAGACTTAACCATAAACACTTATATAAGCCAAATATTTGAGGCATACATATTCATATAAAAGAGGTAACTATGCTGGCCAGACCACTGGACAATGTAATACCACATTTTTAAGGCCACTGTTAACTGACACGTTAAGTGCCATGCATCCAAAGGAAAACAATGTGGCGGGAAGGGAAATAGCCAATCAGTAATTAGCCTTTAGGGAAAGGCTGTTTGCCTAGTATCACGGAAGAATGAAGTATCAACTGAAACCCAGGAACGGTCGGTCCTTCCTTTAATGTGGTGACCCTGTCAGATGAACAGCTTCAGGTGGCACATCACAAACTGCATATACTGGTCTATAAGAAGACTATTTCCTCTACTAGAAAAAGAAGAAGAAATTCATCTGGCAATCTAGCTTGCTAGCTGAATTTCTACAACTTTCTTGACCAAAATAGGAAGGAAAAAATGCACTTTAAAACATATATTAGTATTATAGTTCAGTCAGAGTAGCCCCATGCAGTTTTAAAAGTCTCACACCAAAATTTTTGAGGGGGTTAGGTAGGGGTAGTGTCAGTCATGATTCCAAATCCTAGCGAATGGCTGAGGAGAGCTGCCAAGCCCAGAGAAGACGGGATTCATAGGCTACTCAGTATCTGCAATAGACACTGGAAGAGAGCCCTGTGCCTGAGGGAGAGGTGCCCTCAGCCTGGCATCAGAGCGGGGAACTTTCAAAGATGCAAACGTGCATTCACGTGTCCAATCACGTAAGTCAGTTCATGTGTACAGTGTACATTGTCACATGCATGCATTCTCTACAAGTGGTTGTGCTTTTTGTGCTTTACAGTTCTGCATACAGTGCATGTGTGCTAAGCTGCTTCAGTTGTGTCCGACTCTCTGAGGCCCCATGGACTTTAGCTTTCCAGCCTCCTCTGTCCCTGAGATTCTCCAGGCAAGAATACTGGAGCGAGCTGCCATGCCCTCCTCCAGGGGATCTTCCCCACCAAGGGACTGAACCTGCATCTCCTTTGCCTTCTGCACTGGCAGCTGCATTCTTTACCACTAGTGCCAGCTGGGAAGCTGGGTACGGGGCAGAGTAGCACAGTGTCTCTATTTCAAGCCCAGGACACTTGGGAGCAAGTGCAAACGCAGCAGCGATGCAGCCGGTACTGTTTACTCTTCTAAGTGCTATAAGACTAAAAATGCTTTCTGTTTTTTTTAAGATTTATTAGTCGTGTGAAAAGTATTATAAACCTGTTATACACTACTATATAGGCTATTGTGTTAGCTGAGTACCTAGGCTAACTTTGTTGGACTTATGAACAAATTGGACTTATGGAGATACACTCGTTCATATATAGGGGACTTACTGTATTTAAGCTGAGGACAGATGAACACAAGTTCAGAGATGTCATAGAAAGGACTATAGAAAGAGTCATGGCTTCAATAAGGGAGCTACAGAGTCCTGTCAAATCCTCTAAGCTTAGCAAGGAAACACATCTTTTGCATAAAAATATCTAAATATCCCAAATAATTCTGTAAGGCATTTTGTATACAATCATGTGAATATGATTCAGTTTACTATAAATGTATACGACTTACCATTTAAGACTTTCTTTTCCTCATGATAGTCTGTACAGTAGTTTAGGAAAATAAAAAAGTTAGGTAAGAAAAGTGTAACATCAGAGAAGATCAATTTTTATTATTGACATAAGGATAACAGCCCTCTTCTAAAAGGGCTTTTTCTTCAAGAAAAGCCCTGAGGAGAGAAATAAGGCTGATAAACAGATGGCCTATCTTTTAAGTAAGTCATTTCATCTCTGAAGACTGCCAAGTCATTTCTGCAGATGTTTGTCTAGAATTCACTGGGCTTTCCCCTTCTATTCTGGATCCCCACTCCCTACCCTAATATCTTGGTGAATTTCTTTAGAAAGCACATAAAGAGCCGAGTTTTCTCCAGGTTGTCATTATCTAAATTAGTCAAACTATCCAAAATTTATTAGATTACACTTTATATCAGAAACATACATATTAACCCAAAGAAAGACACCTTACTACCTTTCTCTCTTAACTAGGTGAGGACTTAAAATGATTATTCAAATGGCCAAGTGCTGAAATATGTTAAGATTTTCACTTGTATATCAGTATAATCAATCATTAGGGTTACAAGCCAGAAAAAGTTTAATGAGTGTTTTCTTTCCGGATGGCAACCTGAAAGAAAACACAAATCTATATTATATAGCTATATTATATAATATAGCTCATTATACCTTGATTGCCACAAGTTTTATAACCATATGTCAAAATAAAACACTCAGCAAGTTGCCAGAGTTCTCTTAAAAAAAAAAAAAGAATGCCAAGCTAACACAAAATATTTGAGAAGTAAACTGAATTGATAGACATTACTTGTTAACATGACATCACCTTGTTTTGTAGAAAAAGAAACCAAAATATGTACATCCAAGCTTTCAAATATTTTTATATTTTAATTTTCAATCAACCAGAGACTTCATAAAATTAGTACCACTTGTCACTCACGTCATAAAATAACTATGATTAAGGAGGTCAGATAACCATTCTTTTATTTTCCCCATTTTACTGAAATAAGTTCAGAGCTGAAAGGGATCTTAACAACACACACCAAATTATCATCCATTCTCTTCACTGAAGGCTGAAAACAGAGGTCAGGACTTGAATGAAACCAATGATTCTTCAGCAGTAAAGCTGAGGTTAACCTTTATATCCCTTGAACTGAACATCATTTTTCTTAATATGCCATTGAGAGAGTTAATACTTTCTCAAAAGCCACAAGGCCTACAGACCATTTAATTATGTCTCAAAATGAGTTTTGTTTCTCAACCTCTAGATAAAAATCTAGTCATTAGTTTGCAAGGGATCACTGATGTTCCAGCTTGACAACTGACCTCCATCCAATTTCACCTGTCTTTGCTACTGTACTTGCGATCATTGGTTTTATCTTAGAACAAATAACAAACTCACCATAACAAAAGTAAATTAAGTATATTTTCAGTGCACAACATATTTGGCAGTTCGGTGAATCTCATTGGTCATGTTAAATAATTTCCTTTTATCTAAGAGACTCACAGATTTTAAACATTTCTTCCAAGTAATTTGTTTCTAGGGGGAAAAAAATCATCTCCTATGATTATTTCCCATCTGATGTGAATTGATTTGAACCTGTCAGATCCTGCTAAATTAATTGCTTTTTTCTGAGCTTTTTTTTTCTTTAATATAAGAAGTACCAGCAAGAAGAGAACACCTACTTAGATGATCTAAAAAACCTTTAAAGCTCTACAAGTCTTATCTTTGCAATTCTTTTGGAAAACTGAGTCACAGAAATAAGAGAGACTATTCTTTACTATGAAGCATAGTCACATCTGAGTCATTTTAGGCACGAGATACTTTCCTCTTTAACAAAAAACTTAACATTCTGTCTTGTTAACTAATTCTACCATTTGGTTGGCTCCATGGCCAAGAAAATTTGCATCTCCCTATAACATTGGTTAGAGTGCATTACTCTGCTAAGAGCCTCTGCTTTCTGGAAAGTGAAAGTCACTCAGTCATGTCCAACTCTTTGAGTAACCATGGGCTGTAGTCTGCCAGGCTCCTCTGACCATGGAATTCTTCAGGCAAGAATACTGGAGTGGGTTGCCATTTCCTCCTCCAGGGCTCTTCCCAATCCAAAGAGTGAACCAACATCTCTTATGGCTCTGGGACTAGCAGGCAGATGCTTTACCATTGAGTCACCTGGGAAACCTCTGGTGTCTCTGACGTGAAGTCGCTCAGTTGTGTCTGACTATTTGCGACCCTACGGACACCAGGCTCCTCCATCCATGGGATTTTCTAGGCAAGAGTACTGGAATGGGTTGCCATTTCCTTCTCTAGGGAATCTTCCTGACCCAGAGATTGAACCCAGGTCTCCCACATTGTAGACAGATGCTTCACCATCTGAACCACCAGTCTGGCAGGGAGAAAAATCAATCCAAGAACAACTGGTGTATACCAAAGGAAAATAAATTATTCAAAAGAGGATAACTTTAATGAGGTGATCACTACCTTACAAAAAGAAGTATCCAGGATTTCTTTCAAGGGTTAACTTTTCCAATTAAATAACTATTATTAGTTAAGGAAGGTATATATACCTACAAGCTTCAGTATCTGAACTTTAAACTGAGGTTGTTAGAACAGAATCCCTCTTCTACCTTGAAAGTATTCTCCTGGTCTACGGCTCTAAATGCTTTATAGTCAGTAGCTGCTTGAGAAAACAGGCATGAAAAGTCAAAACATAAAGCATTAATATTAGAAATCATGATAAACCTATGAGAAATTAAGAAGAAACACCCAAGTGGTGCCAGTGGTAAAGAATCTGCCTGCCAATACAGGAGATGCAGGAGATCTGGGTTCCATCCCTGGGTTGGGAAGATTCCCTGGAGAAGGAAATGGCAACCCACTCCAGTATTCTTGCTTGAACAATTTCAAGGACAGAGGAGCCTGGTGGGATACAGTTTAATCTTCACAAAGAGTCAGACAAGACTGAGCAAGCACAGGTGTGTGTCCGTACACACACATACGCACATTTCTGACATGAGCTATGCCATTAGAAAATGTGACTATTTTACAGAATGACCACCATTACAAATAAATGCTGGAAAGGATGCGGAGAAAGGGGAACCTCCTACACTGTTGGTGGGAGTATAAATTGGTACAGTCACTAGTATGGAAACAGTACAGGGGTTCCTCAAAAATCTAAAATCAGTATTACCATATGCTGGTGCTATGGTACCATAGCGTATGGTACCTAATGGTACCATATGATGGAGAAGACTCCTGAGAGTCCCTCGGACAGCAAGGAAGTCAAATCAGTCCATCTAAAGGAAATCAGCCCTGAATATTCACTGAAAGGACTGATGTTGAAGCCGAAGCTCCCAAACTTGGGCCACCTGATGTGAAAAGCTGACTCATTAAAAAAGATCCTGATGCTGTGGCAAAGACTGAAGGCAGGAGGAGAAGGTGGTGACACAGAATGAGATGGTTGGATGGCATCACTGACTCAATGGACATAAGCCTGAGCAAACTCTAGGAGAGAGTGAAGGACAGGGAAGCCTAGCATGCTGCAGTCCATGTTGGGGTCGCAAAGAGTGGGACATGGCTGAGCGAATGAACAATAACCAGCAATCCCATTCCTGAGTGTGTATCTAGAGAAAACTCTATAATTTAAAAAGATACAGACAAAGCTAGCAACAAGAGTCACATTAGCCAAGACACAGAAACAACCTAAATGTTCATCAACAGATGAATGGACAAAGAGGTGTTGTACATATAAACAGTGGAACACTATTCAGCCCGAAAAAGAACAAAACAATGCCATTTGTAGCAACATGGATACACTTATCATACTAAGTGAAGTAAGGCAGAAAGAGAAAGACAAATACTACATGATATCACTTGTATGTGGAGTCTGAAATTTGACACAAATGAACCTATCCACAAAACAGAAACAGACTCACAGAGGTAAAGAACAGACTTATGTCTGCCAAGAGGAAGGGGAAGTAAGGAAGGGATGGAGTGGAAGTTTGAGGTTAGCAGATATAAGCTATTACATACAGGATGGATAAACAACAAGGTCCTACTGTATGGCACAGAGAACCATATTCAATATCCTATGAAAAACCATAATAGAAAAGAATTTCAAAAACAGATTGTGTGTGTGTATATATATATATTTATATCTATATAAATATATAAGTGATTCACTTTTCTGTGTAGCAGAAATGAACACACTATAAATCAACTATATTGCAATTAAAGAATACATATTCTTTAACTGAATATACATTTACATATATACACATTTATATAAAGAAACTGTGACTATTTAAAAAAATGATTCCAGCTGGGGTTTTGTCATTTTTTTTCAATAAATAATTATTGAAAATTAGGAAATAAAGGGAATTCCCTGGTTGTCCAGTGGTTAGGACTCAGTGCTTTCACCACCTGGCCTGGGAGCAATCCCTGGTCTGGGAAGTAAGATCCCATAAACCAAGCAGTGAGCCTCCCCACCATCCCCCCCTCATCCACCAAAATTAAAGTTTTAAAAGTACATTTAGGTCTGGAACAGTGCTGTCCAGAAGAAATATAATACAAGTCACAAGTATAATTTAAAATTTTCTAAAAACCACATTCAGTTCAGTTCAGTTGCTCAGTTGTGTCTGACTTTTTGTGACCCCATGGAATGCAGCACTCCTGGCCTCCCTGTCCATCACCAACTCATGTCCGCTGAGTCGGTGATGCCATCCAACCATCTCATCCTCTCTTGTCCCCTTCTCCTCCTGCCTTCAACCTTTCCCAGCATCAGGGTCTTTTCCAATGAGTCAGTTCTTTGCATCAGGTGGTCAAAGTATTGGAGCTTCAGCCTCAACATCAGTCTTTCCAATGAACACCCAGGACTAATCTTCTTTAGGATGGACTGGTTGGATCTCCTTGCAGTCCAAGGGACTCTCAAGAGTCTTTTCCAACATCATAGTTAAAAAACATCAGTTCTTCAGCACTCAGCTTTCTTTATAGTCCAAGTCTCACATCCACACCACATGTTAACCACATTAACAAAGTACAAAAAGAACAGGTCAAATTAACTTTAATAGTATATTTTTACTTAATACAACATATTCAGAATATTATCATTTCCACATGACAATGTAATCAATGTAAAGTTATGAGATATTTTATAATTTTTCATCCAAATTCTTAAATTGTAGCACTTAGGCTTCCAGCACATTTCAATATGGAGAAAATTCCCATGCTCACAAGCCAGTCACATGTGGCCAGTGGCTATAATAGAGATAGCAAAGGATTAAAAAAAGGGCAAAAAGCAAGAACATTTCTCATCTTTGCCAGAGAATGAAGTGTTCCACATAAATAAATCAGCAGTGACTGAAGCTCAACTTTTCAAGCAAAGTTTCACCTTTCATTCGTTATTGATATCTTTCTAAAGCATCAAACAAACTACAATCCTTTTTAAACAAAGGATTATAAAAAGCACACTGATTTTTGGCTTGATAGGACTCACTAGTATTACCTGTTTTATATTCTGACAGTTAGCTCTTCTGTGTTCTTTTCAGATATCACTCCCCTATTAGAAGCTAGGTGATAAATGGAAAACTGTCCTCTCACATCTGCTCAGCTGTGGGGATGCCTATGAAATGCTACTTCTGGATCCTCCCTGCACTGGGGTCTGGCAGTCACCCCACCTAAAACATGGTGCCGGGGATCTCGTATGGGAAGAAGTCCATGTACAGAATTTCTCTTCAGTATATCCATCGTCCCTCCCAACCCCTTGTAAATCTTCTTGTTAGCAAGTCTCCATCTACGGCCTACTGTCTCTGTTTTCATCCTCTATTCCCATTTCATCTCTCTGTTTCCATTTCATCTAGAAGTTCTAATCATAGATTAGAGCATACGAATACATGCTTGAGTTTGCCATGGAGTCACTGTTTAGTGCCTGCCATGTCTTGAACTAGTGAACTACTAATAGAAGCCTCATTCTTTCTCAAATCCATCCCAGTTTGGACAATGACACTGCTACCCCATCTAATAGTTCTATCCCTAAGTCTTAGGCCAGTAGACTGCAATGATCAACCCTGCTTATAGATAAAAGGCATATGAAATACTCTTAAAAAATATTTCACTTTAATTAATAAATTCTTAAAAATAAAGAATATCCTTTATTTCTGACATATTAAACCCTTCTCTTCAGTTACTCTGTCCCTTTTACATGATTCACTCCTCTTGTTAGCCTGCAATTCAAACTGTAACTTGTTAGATCTAAAAGTCTCTACTGTTAAAAAAAAAAAAAAAAAACCACAACCCTGATCCATTTACTTGCAATCAACATGTTCCCGCAGAATTCTTGTCTTTGCTCTCTAATACCTTGCACGTTGCCTTATATCACTTCCTGTTACTGGCCACGCCCCAGCAAAACATTTATAATCCCCAAAGGCTTTATAGTGAAACAGATTCACAACCATGCTCTCACATGCCCTGTCAATAATGATGATAATACTTGATTTTTCCTAGAAACAGAGCCATGGTAAGAAACAGCAGTACATTCTGATAATTACAAGGGTACAAAAAGGGAACAGAAAAATAAGCAGCCTTAGCATCACAGGAACAGAGGGGCAAAGGCAGCCACTAAAAGCAATACCCACTTCTACTTTACTGTCCCTGCCAATTGTTGCTTCTAATGCATCGAGTGGTTAGCAAACATAATTTAATCTTCACAATGACTCTGGGATGTTTCATTCTTTTTTTTTTTTTTTGAATGTTTCATTCTTAAACCCCATTTTACTGCTGAAGGAAAAAAAAGAAAACAACTCATGTCTGTTAACTGATGCTGAAGATCACAAAAGCATATGAGTGTAATCTGAGGCAGAGATGAGATCTGAAGCCGTGGTTGTCTATATGAAACCTGTGTTCTTTCTACAGATGATGTAGCCTCAGGAATCAAACTCAGGGCTACAGACAGTGTGAAAAAGGGAACATTTAATGTATGAATGCACAGTATTTCAGAGTCCATGTCTCATTCTGGGTGAGAAATACATCTGCACTTTGCTGAACCAGGTGGTGAGAAGGAGAAGGAATACTCATGACAGCTTAGCTCTTTACCGTTAAGATTCAGCCAATTCCTGTTTCCTCAACCCTGCTGATTTTAGTTTCATAAATCTGCTTTTGTTGGTCTTTTTAATTTTAAATTAATTGGAGGCTAGTTATTTTACAATATAGTGGTTTTGCCATACACTGACATGAATCAGCCATGGGTGTCCATGTGTTCCCCATCTTGAACTCCTCTCCCACCTCTTTCCCCATCCAACTAATTTTATTTCAACCTTGTTACTAAATAAATTTAAGTTGTCATATTTTCTCTCAGAACTTTCAAGGTAATGTTCTACTGGCTTCTCTCTTCTACTGATATTCTAATAAATTAGCGGTAACAGCTTGTAAACTACATGAGTAAATTAGCTGTCAATTTACCGGCTTCTCAGTGACTCTGTCTCTGGCTGTTTCTCGTATCTTCTCATTGTCTTGGTGTTCTTCAGTTTGACTACGAAGAGAATATGTGTAGATTTATTTTTACTTATCTTGATCAGGATTTGGTGAATTTGCTACCTCTGACATTTGTGATTTATCAATTCTGGAAAGTTCTCAGCCATTCAGATGCCTCTCCCTTATCCTCACTACTACTTTCTTCTGGAAATCTGACTGTAAGTGTTAGATCTTATTACTGTACTCCCTGTGGCTCTTGAATGCTTTGCTATCATTTTGTTTCTCTGTACCACATCCTGTCCAATCTCTGCTGCTCAATGTTGTACTTCATTGGACTGCTGCATGTCTAATCTCTCACTATTCATGTTATGCACCTTTTTATTTTACCAGCTCGATTTTTCATTTCCAAAGGTTCTATTTTTTTCAATTCTACACAATTACTAGTCTCCTTCTTTACTATGTTATTAATTTATTCTTATTTTCCTAATCACATCAAACAAAATTATTTATTCTGTATACATATTATAAAGTCCAAGGAGTGAAATTCTGCCTTCATTTCTGCTGACTTGTTTCCTCAAGCGTTGTTTAATTTTTCACTGTACACTAATAACTGCTGCTCTATACCTGTGGGAATTTTGAGGGTTTTAGATGGAAAGTTTTTCCACCACTAAAAAGGTATCTATAAATCTGCCAAGCAGCCTGGGAAACCAGTAATGGGAGACCATTTTACTTCCTGGTTTGAGGTTTCTAGGACTACATAGGTGGTATATATTTGAATTCCCAACTCATATATGGGTAAGACTGTGGCTACAAATTCTCAAAGGAAACTTCTCTTTCCTCTCCCCCATCACCTCATAAACAAGGTCAAGGCAGACTATCCTGACATCTCGTTTTGTCGTTGGACAGATTTTTCACTAAGCATTCTTATTT
>SJYC01006177.1:0-47194 GCA_006408675.1 Madoqua kirkii
CAGCTATTTGTAAGGCCTCCCCAGACAGCCATTTTGCTTTTTTGCATTTCTTTTCCATGGGGATGGTGTTGATCCCTGTCTCCTGTACAATGTCACAAAACTCTGTCCATATTTCATCAGGCACTCTATCTATCAGATCTAGGCCCTTAAATCTATTTCTCACTTTCACTGTATAATCATAAGGGATTTGATTTAGGTCATACCTGAATTGTCTAGTGGTTTTCCCTACTTTCTTCAATTTAAGTCTGAATTTGGCAATAAGGAGTTCATGATCTGAGCCACAGTCAGCTCCCAGTCTTGTTTTTGTTGACTGTATAGAGCGTCTCCATCTTTAGCTGCAAAGAATATAATCAACTTGATATCGGTGTTTACTATCTGGTGATGGCCATGTGCAGAGTCTTCTCTTGTGTTGTTGGAAGAGGGTGTTTGCTATGGCCAGTGCATTTTCTTGGCAAAACTCTATTAGCCTTTGCCCTGCTTCTTCATTTCATATTCCACGGCCAAATTTGCCTGTTACTCTAGGTGTTTCTTGACTTCCTAATTTTACATTCCAGTCCCCTATGATGATAAGGACATCTTTTTTGGGTGTTAGTTCTAAAAGGGAATTCAAAAAGGAGAATATTTCCTATCAGGCTACAGCCACTCTACAGATGAGGGATAGGGGGTGTAAAAACAGATGGGCGCAGGATGCTGGCCCTAGATAGCTAAGAAACACTTCATTGTAAGAAATTATTTCAGTAAGCCCTGAAGCTAGTGTCTTCCATGTTGCTCAGTTGTGTCCAGGTCTTTGTGACCCCAGGGACTGCAGCACGCCAGTACTCCCTGTTCTTCACTATCTCCTGGAGATTGCTCAAACTCATGTCCATCGAGTCGTTGATGCCATCTAACCATCTCATCCTCTGTTATTCCCATCTCCTCCTGCCCTCAATCTTTCTCAGCATCAGGGTTTTTCCAATGAGTCAGTTCTTTGCCATCAGGTGGCCAAAGTACTAGAACTTCAGCCTCAGCATCCGTCCTTCCAATGAATATTCAGGATTGACTGGTTTGATCTCCTTGCAGTTCAAGGGACTCTCAAAAGTCTTCTCCAACATCACAGTACAAAAGCATCAATTCTTTGGCGTTCAGCCTTCTTTATGGTCCAACTGTCACATCCATACATGACTACTGGAAAAACCATAGCTTTGACTACATGGACTTTGTCAGCAAAGTAATGTCTCTACTTTTTAATACACTGTCTACGTTGGTCACAGCTTGTCTTCCAAGAACAAGTATCTTTTAATTTTGTGTCTGCATTCACTATCTGCAGTGATTTTGGAGTCCAAGGAATAAAGTCTGTCATTGTCCCATGTACAGAATAGTGCTAAATTTCTTAGTTTGAGATATCTGTCTTTCCTTAATTAACAATAATCTGTCATGTTCAGACTATCTGCCATCTTTGATGCACACTCCTATAAAATCTGACTCCTTCCTGCTTCCTTGGAACAATTTCTCAGAGCTACTTGAGATGCTGCCTCCGAGAATGAAGTCCTAAGAACTCTCACTTTTCAGGTTGTGACTATTTTTCAGTCAACAACTGCCAATGGTGAGCCTCCGAGAGCTGTAGAGCAAGGTTCTAAGGCAACTGTTTCTGAGAATACTACTTTAGTTGTCTTGTTATCTAAACGGTACTGAAGGTAAAGGTATCAGGACAGTATTAAAATACTAGGGTGAGAGAGGGTGATGATAACCTGACTAGGGGCAGTGGGGAAAGAGAAAAGGTGTAATATTTAAAGACAGAATCACAGAATTTCACCAGAAATTGGATATTGGGGCATATTTGTTACCAAGAGTGTTGCCCCAGAATCATAACCCTGCCCATCCCTCATGTGGAAACTAACTACCCTTATCTGAGTTTCTGGCCCAATTAGAAAATGACGAAGCTGCTCCTAAAGAACTTTCTAAAGAATCGGTTATAACCAACTAGGCCCAAATGGCAGAAGACCTGCTGCCCTCCAGTGGACTGAGCCCTCTTTATACATTCACTGTAATACATTAGCATGCTAAGGGACACATCCCCCAGCCCCACAAGAGCTGACAATTGCCATGACAACAACTAGAAGAACCCTAAAAAGGACTGAAAAGGAGTGTTGCCTCAGTGCTGGATCCAAACCTCACCCCTGTTCCAGAAAAGCATTAATATTCTTCCCACTCTTTACCAAATTCCCTCCATTTTACCTCAGCCTTCTTTATATATGGTATCTCAGTCTGAGCAGGGTCAAGAAACTGATCTGCGAACTAGTTCTTGCTTCTCCATCCTTTGACCACTGAATAAAGCTTGTGCTGTTGCAGTCTCAACACTGGTTTTGTCATTGGTTGTACGAATCTGAGCAAAAAAAAGAACCTTCTGGGTTGAGACAAGGGGTCTCGGTCTAGGCTAACTTGGGCACAAGTCTGGGTGACCGATTTGGTAACACAATGAGAGAAAGCAAAGATTACTCAAGTGGTTTCAAGTTCTCATTTCCAGAAACAGGAAACAGAGAGGGAAAAAAGGGAAGAAGAGTATGAGTTGATGTTATCTGAGGGTGCACTAAGCTCAAGTATCAACAGGTTATCACACTGTCCATCCAACAACTGGAGATACTAAGCAAGTAATCAGGAGTGAGAAAAAACCTAGACAGAAGTCTGACAGTAAAGAGATTACTTAACATTCTTTGTAAAACTCAAATACTAGATATTAAAGATATGCGAAGTTTCACTATTGTTTCTAGAATATAAAGCTTCCTTCTGTGGTGAGGAAAAGTCATAAACAAACAAGGGGAATGCAGCAATCTGGTAACTAGTGTGGACAAAGAATGCAGCCTGCCGTTTTAATAAACAAGGATCTTGTAGCCATAAAGCGATCGACCATGACAGCCGCCTGCTATGGGGGCCCCTAAGGGGAATTCAGGCTCCTCTGGTGGCTCAGTCAGTAAAGAATCCACGTGAAACACAGGAGACCTGGGTTGGGAAGATCCCCTGGAGAAGGAGATGGCAGCCCAGTCCAGCACTGCCTGGGGAATGCCATGGACAGAGGAGCCTGGTGGGCCTCAGTCCATAGGAACAGCAAGAGACTCAGACATGACTTAGTGACTAAGCCATCACCACCCACCCAGGGAAATTCAGGTCGGAGAAAAAGAGGATACTGGCTCTAGAGAGTTAAGGTGTATGGCAAAACCAATATAATATTGTAAAGTTAAAAAAAAAAAAAGGAGCAATTGATCTTCCTATACATAGAAAAACACTAAATCATTAACTTGAGAGATTTTCTTTTTGTGATTAGTAATAATCTTTTGATATTCAATTGATGTGTTTTTTTTTTCCCCCAGCAAAAATTCCTATAAATCCTGGTTTCTCCCTTCCTCTTTGGGAACAGCTTCCGCTATCTAACAGGCTGCTTCTGTAGTTCACAGTAATGCCCCGAGTGCACTTTTTTTTTTTCCAATCAACAAAAGGATTGTAGAACTTGCTAAAGAACTTAACAATATAGTCGTTCTTATGACTTCCCCCCAAACAAGCTTAAATAAGGTCCTTACAATCACATGACACTAAGAAATAATAACAGGACTAGTGTTACCGGAAATTCATCTATGGAATTCATTCAGCAATCAAGAGGTTACAAGAGCCAACTAAAAATTGTCTCTTGCCATCTGCCTCTACAAAGATGAAGTCACTAGCCACTGTAGCCACTGACCTTCAGCATACCCTGAAAGGAATTAAGGGCACAGATGAAGAATGAGACACTCTATGTTCCGGTAAAAACTGGCAAAAAGGGCCTTCAGAGAGTTAGACATTTTCAAGAGAAGATTTTATGAGCCTAAATTCTTATATCTTCTCACACTTAGAAAAGCACTAAAATCACTAAGAGTGACATCTGCTCTTTGTGACTAACAGCAAGCCTCTGCCAAAATATGAGCTTGACTACATGTACCCCACTTCACTAAAAACCTATGACCTCTCCCGCAACCCCACTGGAGCAGTTTTTCAGAGCTCTCTGAAATGCTGTCTCCCAGACTACAGTTTTCATTTTGACGCCAATAATACTTAATCACAATTTTCACATTGGTTTTTTTTTTTTCCCAGTTGACACACAGGAGGGATGAAAATCTGGTAGATAAATCTTCCTGGCAAATGTTCCCAAACTTTTCTATTTCACTTGCATTGCTAGCAGATAACCAATACCAAATTACAATGGGAATTTACCTTAAATTAGTAATAAGAGCCCCCCAAGTAGAATCCTAATATCACTGATAAGCAAAAATGACTTTTCTCCAAACCAGTAAAAACATTAATAGCAAATGATATTTGGCTATTTAAGCAGGTGCATCTAAGTACATTAAAATACAAAACAAATTGTATTTCTGGTAGCCTGGTAAAAAAATAAATCTCCAAATGGATGAGAACATAGAAGAACAGAAATTAAAGTTCATTTGTTCAGAAGGCAACTCTAAAAATAACTCAACTGGTTCAGATATCTCAATTGGTAGAGTCCAGTACTACAACATGGTAATTAATCATCACTAAAACACAAAATAAAGCATTTGTCGGAGGAAGGCAAATTTCTATTCCTATCAAGATAGTTGTTTCAAAATACAATTCAGCCAAAGGATAGTAGTTATCACATACTACATAATTTTTAAATAGTATAAGAAATAATCAAATAAATATAAGGGGGAAAAGTGATTCATTTAAATATCTTCTGATATATGCAGAATCTCTGCTATCACTCAGGAAAAATGTTTCCTATTCATTAATGATCTTCCTACATAACATATAGATTGAGTATAGCAAAACAGGCTGATTATGTAACAATCCCCAAACGAGAAAAGACTAACAGGCAAGAAGCTAAGTGACTTGTTTTCACTAACAGTTACTGCCCTCATTAGTCAATCATCACCATGATCAAAACTGATAAAAACTCAGTGAACAGTTGCCAGCAGAGAAGGCAGCAAACACTTACATGTAGACTCTCAGATACAGATTTGAGAGCAACTCTAAAATGTTAGTAAAATAACTCAAAGGCAAATTAAATGAGCAGTTGCTATTTATGAGCAACTTCTCACACTTCAAATTTCAAGCTAACACATCTGAAATTTATGCCATTGTTTTCCTTCTACCACTGCCACACTACTGAACCTGAGAGTGTGGTCCCACTAGGACAGAATGATCACTTTCAACACCTTACCTGATCAAAAAGGTCAGTACCATCTGATCCTGCTGCTCTCATAAGTTCATCTTCTCCGCCAGGATGATACTCCATATATGGGCTGACATTATAAACAAAGCCTACATCAAATAAGGAGAAATAATACCCTAAATAAACTTCTTAAAAGCTGTATAAAGTAGATGTTTCAATAAATTTTTCCAAATTTTCCAAATAAATTTTTCCAAATCCTACTTAACAAACCATTACTCAGAAGTATTAAGGGTATAAAGGGTCTGAGGTTTCACCATACTTGCAAACTAACAAGTTAGGCTGCTGGTTTCATGGGTCCTGACAGAAAACACGAGACTCCCAGGTTAGAGACAAAAGATAGCTGAGTACTTACATCAGCAGCAGTAACCAGAAAATTTAGCATCTACGTAAGTTTCCCGAGACCCAAATCCCAGAGAGCTATGCGAAGAGGGGCAGATAAGCAGCTGTACACTCAACATGCTGTATGATGGAAAAGGAACTTTGAGCACAGGAAGCCCTGCACCTTTTATAAGGGGCAGTAAATACACCTGCCCTTTGTTCTGGAGGGAGGCATGACCTCTGTTTATACTGAACAGTAAACAGACGTCTCCTTTGCTCTAGAAGGAAACACTAGCTGTACCACCGAAGGATGATCACTACACAAAAATTTCTGCAAAGGTGGCTAGAACAAGACAGAGTCAGTGCCTCAGCTTGCAAGATGTGCAAAAGACCTGTAAGAGCCTCCCAACACACACACAAAATCATCAAACACTGAATTTAATATTTTAAAAGTTCTCTGTCCTCCCATCCCTCTCCCCCCACCTCTATCTCTCATCACATCCTCCTCTATTGCCCTGGCAGGAGAATCTGATGAAAAAGAATAGAGCTGTCATCCATAAACCGATCATCTCAGCAAAGCATGAGAGATGGGGCTAGGTCACTGAGGCACACTCTGTGAAGGCAAGCACAATGCTTTCTGCACTTGTTCAAGGAACCAAGATTATTGGTTAGATCTTAAGAATTCTTTTATCTTCTCCAAATATTTATTTCATCTGTTCATATATTTACCTATATTTTTGTTAGGGAACCACTGACAGAAACATTCCTGCCATGGCCAGGCAGGATAATAACCGCTTGAGTGTTATCTCACAATATGGAACCCAGAACTGACAAAACTACTGCCAGCTGGAAGAATTCAGGAGAGGGCATAAGGGGTAAGGAGACGCCCACCTGCCAACCTTCCAGAAACCCTTGCACTGGAAACCATCTTGACTGAGAGATGCAATCACAGGCACAAGTAAGATGATTGAACAGAGACAACCTGGAAAACTAACCTTATTATTATAAAACCCGAGACTGCAAGCCAGATGGCAGAGCAGCTCTCCTGGGTCCTCTCACCCTGCTGCTCTCCCACCCAGGTTCCCCTTTCCAATAACGTCTTTTGCTCTGTCAGTACATGTGTCTCCTTGGACGATTCATTCCCAAGTGTTAGACAAGAGTCCACTCTTGGACCCTGGAAGGAGTCCAGCTTCTGGTAACATTTTCATCTTTTAAGAAGAAGGAAGAATAGGAAGTAACAAATAGAGAAGAGCTCACTGAATAGCCTTCCCAAGGAAACGAACTTCTTTTAATCCCTTATTTGAAAACTAGATAGTAGAGAAACCTAGCCTTTCAAAACACCTCAAGAGTGCAAGGAGAACAACTGGTTTTCTTATTTCCAGGACTAATCCTTCTTTATGTAGTGACTTCCATGAATTTAAATAAACTCAGATAATTTAAGATGTTCATCCTATATAATCACCTTGGAAGGAAAGTAGTTAAATTTCAAACCCAAGAAGGGCACCTGCAGCTTCCCCACCAATTTAATTTTGGAAAATAACCAGCCAGTCTGAACTGCTTTATAAAATTACTTAAAGACAATTTAGGCAACAAAAAAGAGGTAAATTCACAAAATCTCTCTTTTAGCACTCCTCCAAATAAGTCAGGAAAATGGTGGGGGGCGGGGGGGGGGACTGGTGGAGCATCCTCCTCTCTCCTTCCCCATAAACCTTTCCCAGACAATTTAGAAGGAATTTTTGCTATTGTTTAATGCTCCGACGATGGATGTGAGTCTGAGTGAACTCCGGGAGTTCGTGATGGACAGGGAGGCCTGGCGTGCTGCAATTCATGGAGTTGCAAAGAGTCGGACACGACTAAGTGACTGAACTGAACTGAATGCTCCAAAGTCCCACAGACCACAAATGTCTGAGGTAATGATTAGGATCAGTTATTCCCAATAGGTTTTTAAAGACAGAGAATGCATTCTAAACATTCAGAGTTCTAGTGTTTTTCAGGAACATGAAATCTATAACACACGATCATCTAATCTGATGGAACTCCATGTGTTTCAGCAACAGCAGAGAGATGACCACCAGGCAGCTTAACAGCTTCCCTGATCAGCACAGAGAGCTTTGTATCCCACACATGTTCTTGACTGCCTCCCAGTTCTTTACATCGACCCTCATCCTCTCATAATCTACCCTCCTTTTTGATGGACTCCAGACTTGAAGAACCTCTCATCCTCTTCAAATACACAAAACTAGGAATGTTTATAAAATCCCTCACTGTGTGGAATTAAAGCCCAAGAAATGTTAGATCCAACCACATTTGGCAGTGTTAGTAATTTGCTAATTATGAGACTTTCAAACCTGTCCCAAAATGCGACAGGTGCATCTCCCCTGGTTCAGATTCTCTCTTCCCTCTTTTTCTTCTTCCCTGTTAGCTCTTTCCATTTTTTTTTCCTCAAAAGCATTTCCTACCAACTAAAACTTAGACCCCCGACTGTGGCAGAAGAAAAACAGTCACAAAGAACCTAGCTTTATGCTCTTCCTTCATGCTTTACTGTATTCTTTTTACACCAGGGGCTTCCCAGCTGGCTCAGCAGCAGAGAATATGCCTGCCACTACAGGCAGTGCAAGAGACTTGGGTTCAATCCCTGGGTCAGGAAGATCCCCTGGAGGAGTACCCACTCCAGTATTTTTGCCTGAAAAATCCCATGGACAGAAAAGCCAGGCAGGCTATAGTCCATAGGGTTGCCAAGAGTCAGACATGACTTAGCAACTAAAACAACAAATTTGTACCCCGCATGACTTTTAAACAGCACTTTCTAAAGTGCAAGATTCATCTCCCATGAGTTCTTACCACTTGACTTTTAGAATTTTGTAACTTTCTAAATTTTAAAATGACATAACGTCTTTTTAAAGCTCTATTTTTTTGTTCAGGTGTGGGAAATTTACACAGCTGATTGCCCTCTAAACATAAATGAATAGTATTAATGGACCCAAAGATACAAACTCATTATTGCTAGGCTACTAATAAATTTTACAAAACCTAAATCCTAATAATAACATTAAAAACAAGAATGGGTAGGAATGGATTCATGAAACATCAATCCCAAATGACTCGAAACTCAGCTGAGACCACGATCCTCTAGTCATAGCCCAACTGTTGCTTTCAGATTATTTACATGGATGACTTTCAGTGTTAGAGGGAGATTTAAGGAGGCTACTTACTGACTTATCTACCTGTCTATCCTCTCCTTTGTGCTGATATTTTATTTTTTGTATTTTGTTTTTTAAATCCCAACCAGGAGTAGATAGAAGAAATGGACCGGCTATGATTAGGATCAGTTATTCCCAATAGGTTTTTAAAGACAGAGAATGCATTCTAAACATTCAGAGTTCTAGTGTTTTTCAGGAACATGAAATCTATAACACACGATCATCTAATCTGATGGAACTCCATGTGTTTCAGCAACAGCAGAGAGATGACCACCAGGCAGCTTAACAGCTTCCCTGATCAGCACAGAGAGCTTTGTATCCCACACATGTTCTTGACTGCCTCCCAGTTCTTTACATCGACCCTCATCCTCTCATAATCTACCCTCCTTTTTGATGGACTCCAGACTTGAAGAACCTCTCATCCTCTTCAAATACACAAAACTAGGAATGTTTATAAAATCCCTCACTGTGTGGAATTAAAGCCCAAGAAATGTTAGATCCAACCACATTTGGCAGTGTTAGTAATTTGCTAATTATGAGACTTTCAAACCTGTCCCAAAATGCGACAGGTGCATCTCCCCTGGTTCAGATTCTCTCTTCCCTCTTTTTCTTCTTCCCTGTTAGCTCTTTCCATTTTTTTTTCCTCAAAAGCATTTCCTACCAACTAAAACTTAGACCCCCGACTGTGGCAGAAGAAAAACAGTCACAAAGAACCTAGCTTTATGCTCTTCCTTCATGCTTTACTGTATTCTTTTTACACCAGGGGCTTCCCAGCTGGCTCAGCAGCAGAGAATATGCCTGCCACTACAGGCAGTGCAAGAGACTTGGGTTCAATCCCTGGGTCAGGAAGATCCCCTGGAGGAGTACCCACTCCAGTATTTTGCCTGAAAAATCCCATGGACAGAAAAGCCAGGCAGGCTATAGTCCATAGGGTTGCCAAGAGTCAGACATGACTTAGCAACTAAAACAACAAATTTGTACCCCGCATGACTTTTAAACAGCACTTTCTAAAGTGCAAGATTCATCTCCCATGAGTTCTTACCACTTGACTTTTAGAATTTTGTAACTTTCTAAATTTTAAAATGACATAACGTCTTTTTAAAGCTCTATTTTTTTGTTCAGGTGTGGGAAATTTACACAGCTGATTGCCCTCTAAACATAAATGAATAGTATTAATGGACCCAAAGATACAAACTCATTATTGCTAGGCTACTAATAAATTTTACAAAACCTAAATCCTAATAATAACATTAAAAACAAGAATGGGTAGGAATGGATTCATGAAACATCAATCCCAAATGACTCGAAACTCAGCTGAGACCACGATCCTCTAGTCATAGCCCAACTGTTGCTTTCAGATTATTTACATGGATGACTTTCAGTGTTAGAGGGAGATTTAAGGAGGCTACTTACTGACTTATCTACCTGTCTATCCTCTCCTTTGTGCTGATATTTTATTTTTTGTATTTTGTTTTTTAAATCCCAACCAGGAGTAGATAGAAGAAATGGACCGGCTGACCACTGTGAAGAACAGCAACTTAATTTCACAACATATACACATACCAAATCATAATATTGTACACCTTAAACTTACAACCGTATCTCAATGAAGCTGGAGGAGAAGAAAGAGGAGGAGGAGTCACTTACTAAAACTAAATAAGTTCCATTAGGAACATATACTTTAATGTTTAAATATACCAATAAAAATATCATGGCAATATTCAGGGTATTCATTTTATAGCTAATTCAGCCTAGCAGAGCTGCAGTGCAATTGAAGCACACTCAGAAAAACAGCTACACTGACCTCTGTAGGCAATGCACTGGCAGTATCTGTTCTAATAATTTTCAAACTGAAATTATCTTGTTTATGTTATATATCTGGAACTCTGAGCTCTCACATAGTTCCTAGAATAAAAACTAGCCACTTCAAAAGTATCAAATCAATCACAGAATGAGTCTTTACAACTTATTGACCAGAGATGTATTAATACGTCTTTTGTTACCTAAAAGTTATTGATGGGAGACATTTCAATATCATTTCAGGTATAACCTGAATACTAATGTTGCCATTTTACATGCAAAGACCTCTTCCATCTTAGCAAACACTGCCTTTGGTTTTTTCACGTACATTTAAATTTGTGGTAATTTAAACCCCAACTGCTACTGATAAAGACTATGGGCATCTTATCATAATACATTAATGTCAAGCTTGTGTAAGTTTGTGTGTACAAATTTTTAAAAGTGTAACAAAAACGTACCAGTTGCCAAACCTAAAGTTACTATGACTAAGCAATTAAAAGTGATCTTAAAGTTCCTAGCAGGGGGATGAAAGAGATACTACTTACAGAGTCTCATGATTTGATCTTAAATGGAAACAAACAGAGGCTCATCAGTTCTTTAAAGGGGAGACTTCCTTTAAGTTTTTGATACCAACACTGTGAAAAATTTTGAGTCCCTATATAGGGGTCATGGACCATATATAATGCATACCACAGTTTAACAAAATGCAGAAACATTCTTCAGAGAGCAATTCTCCCATCCTCCCTGGCCCTGGGTAATCACAAAGGTACTTTCTGTCTCCTTAGACTTACATATTTTGGGCATTTTACATAAGTGGAATCACACAATAAGTCATCTTTTGTGTTTACCTTCTGCCATTTAGTATACTATTTTCAACATTCATCCATGCCGCTGCATGTATCAGTCCTTCATTCCTTTTTATGGCTGAATCAGAGTCCATGTATGGATGGATCACATTTTATTTATCCACCCATCAGCTCAAGAACACTTGAGTTATTTCCACTTTTTAGCTATGATGAACAATGCTGCTATGAACATTTGTGTACATGTCTTTATGTGGACACATATTTGTATTTTTCTTGAGTATATACATTGGATTGAATTTCCTGGGCCATATGGCAACTATGTTAAACTGCCAGATCATCTTCCATTCTCTACAGCAATGGGTGAAGTTTACAGTTCCAGAGAGCTCTTTTTTTAGTCACTTCTCCAACTCTTGTTAGAGACAAAAAGCCTTTTGCCACCTAGAGAACCTGAATCACACCTCATATCTCAGATAACTGAACTCAGAACTGGAATGCTGCATGCTCCAAACTATTCTTAACCCCTAGCTCTACATGACATAGACCAATATAAGACTCAAGTGATATTTTAGATCTATTAATCTATCTCCCAGAGGAGGCTCTCACAATTTTTCAGGTTAGGTAACCATATATGTGAACCCTTTGCAGCCCACCAATGAGGAGGGAACTGTATCCCCATGGCTCAGGCCACACACCGTAACTAATAATGTTTCATTTTTTCTTTGTTCTATTTTATAAGTCAGGGAGTTTCAAAGTACAGTTGAGGGATTCCCCCACAGCTCAAGACTCTTTCAGTGGTCCAAGATCAAAACTTTTTCATAGTGATACTAAGATGCTGCCTGCATTTCTAAAAATCCCATTCTTTCACAAGTGCATAAGATTAAAAACAGAAGGGGCTGTCAGAATATAGTTGTCACCTACAAAGCCATACATTAAAGATATCTGCCAACATGTGAAACAAAGCCACTTATTCACTATGTTTTGTTTCAGAAAACATAGTTATTTTTCATGAAAATATTATTTATGATAATATTCAGTAAATTTATTTTTTATTAAATTTAAAAATTCTTTCAATTTCTAAACATCAATAGAAATGAACATCATAAACAAAAGTTCTTTGGGGTCCTGAATAATTTTTAAAGGAGTAAAGGGATCTTAAAACTAAAAAGTCTGAGAACTACCACTACTAAGGAAAAGTGGTATTTTTATAATTAGATTTTAAAATAATTTTTGATTTAGAATTCAAAAACAAATGTAACTCCAAAGCCCCACATTACATTCATCCAACAAAAATGTATTTAATGTTTATCACACATGTACAAAGTATTATGATACTATACTGCAGTATGCCTATGTATTACACTAATCACCACCGTTCATTTTATTGGCTCTAAAACAAACGAAGGAAAAAAGATGTGTTCACATAGTAAAATATGGCATATTTCATTGTATTCAGTGCAGATCCATTTTTGCAAGTATTGTGACTACTCTGCCATCTTGTGTTCAGTAAAGAAATGGCACATTATTTTCACTGTTTTATTTTAGAGATAAAATAATGAAACTATTTTGATATGATGTTTATGAAATGAAATGAAACTATACATGATGTTCATCTAGTTTTAAAGATGTGTATAAGAGACAGACTATGTCTAAACAAAAATATACTATAGTGTACCTGAAAGTAGCACAAAGGGTGGGAGGGACAAATGAGAACCATACAGTTGTAATATTTGCATGCTATACCTGAAGTGGTAAAGAGTTATTCAAAGGTAGACTGTGATTAATTAAAGTGCTATATTGTAAATTCTAAGGCAATCACTAAAAATGTCATTAAAGGTTATAAGCCCTAGTGGACATAAAATCAAATCATAAAATACTCAACCCAAAAGAAGGTAGTATGAGAGGAATAATAATTTCTAAACTGGAACAAATAACAATTGCTGAGAGAAGATGTTTAATATAAACAACGATTGTGAATCTGAATTTTTCTTTTGATTCTATTAATGTTTGCTACATATATTTTGAATCTGTTATTGGTTATAAACAGAGTTACTAATGCTCCTTTCAACACTACAAAATATTTTTATCTCTAGTAATATTCTTTGTCTGGTAATAGTTTTCATCTGATATCAATATAGCCCATCTTATTATAGTTACTGGTTGGTCCTTTTTTGGCCATGCCACATGGCTTTAAGGATCAGAATTCCCTGACTAGGGGGCCAAACCTGGGCCCAGGAAACGAAAGCACCAAGTCCCAACCACTGGACCTTCATGGAATTGCATATATTTACTTTTTACATAGTATAGTTTCTCCTACACATTTACTTTCAACTCTTGTCTTTTATATTCAAAGCATATCTCTCATTATGTAGTTGGGTCCTGATATACATATACACACAGAAAATCTCTACCTTACATTAAAATTTTACATTTACACTTAATTACTGATGTGACTGAATTTAGAGCTACCATCTTATTAGCCTCCCTCCCCAGACTCAAGTTTTCCTTTTTTTTTTTCCTCCAAGTTTTCTGTTTGTGTCTCTATTCCTCTTTCAGTGACTTCTTTTGGGCTAACCAAATATGTTTTTAGAATTTCATTTTATCCATGGGTTTTTAATATACCTCTTTGCACTACATTTTAAGAGACTGTTGTAGGCATTACTTACAATATATATCCTTAAGCTTAACTAGTTTACTTCAGTTAATGTTGTAACCCCTTCACATGTAATATAAGAACCATTTACCATACTCCATTCCTGCCACTTTAAGGAGCTCTACAACACAAGGTTATAGTTTTTGCTTGAAAAAGTCATGTCTATTTTAAAAGGTAAGGGGAAGAAAGACTAATCCTTATTTCCTCACACAGTACTATCTCCTAAAGATCTGAGTTTCCATCTGGTATCAATACCATTTAACCTGATGAATTTCCTTTAGAGCTCCTTGTAGTATAGGTCTGCTGATACTAAATTCTTAGTTTTTGTTTATCCAAAAAAGTTCATCTTTATTTCATCTGTATCCTTAAAGTAGCTTTAATGAACAGAATTTAGAGTTGATGGTGTTTTTTGTTTGTTTGTTTAATAAAGTTTTATTAAAGTATAAAGATATAGAGAAAGCTTCTGACATAGACATCAGAAGGGGGCAGAAAGAGTGGCCCCTTGCTAGTCTTTGGCCAGATGTTATATAGCTACTAGCAGTCAGCTAATTGGAGAAAGGAAATGTCTCAAAACTCAGAGACTAGCACCAGGCCCCTCATCCACAACACGCATTTTGAGATAACACACACAAGGTGAGCTGTCCTGGGCCATAAAATGATTGACATGAATCTTGAAGAAAGGCAGGTTTCCAAGCAAATACAGTCTCACTAACATATCTTAAGAGAATATTTGCATGAGTAAAACGTACTGGTTTGTCAAGTAGGTTTTGAGTCTTAGGTGAACTGACTTGAAGACAAGAGTCTAGGGGTAAACACAGAATTCATTAACATAGATTAAGACAAACATTTCCATAGAAAAACGCCTTGGTTAAGACAAGGTTTAAGAAAAGTTCAGGTGGAACCAGGTGTCATCATGGCAACACAGAACTTTAAAAGAAACCTCTTTTTAAATTTGTATAGAGAAGGGGAAAAAAATCTAACATTTATAGTTTGTTTCCTCCTGTTGCTTAAGAGTGGAGAAGGAAACGGCAACCCACTCCAGTATTCTTGCCTAGAGAATCCCAGTGAGGGAGGAGCCTGGTAGGCTGCCATTTACTGGGTAGCAAAGAGTTGGAAACGACTGAAGTGACTTAGCAGCAGCAGCAACTGCTTAAGAGAGAAAAAAATGTCTGACATTGCACCCTATACCCTCCATTTGGAGACATCTGGCCTTCCTGCCTTCTACCCTCTCAAAATGGTTCTATTGAAGTTACAATAGCTGAGAATCAGTTGGGTAAGCCATGGGATCCCCCTGTGCTGCTGTAAAAGGACAGAGCTGTGTCTGAGTCAGTGTGAAAACTTCATGTTTGTAAATTGAACAGAAAATGGTCCTCCAAGTTAAAGAGCAGAAAGAAAGTTCTCTGGTTACATCCCAAATTTGTTCCAAGAGAGAGCTTATATTATTAATGGCTCAAGATCAGGTTTGGAATGAGCATGATAAGGGTCACTGTGGTTAAGGGTTGATGGAAATGAGAAGTAAAAGGAATTTTGAGTTGTTTATCGATTTCCTGAAACTGCACTATACCGAGTTTCATCCTCTATTTTTCCTTTACAGGGATTACACACACACACACACACACACACACACAGTGTCTTCATGTCTTGTATTTGATGAGATCATTGTCTATTATTGCATGGCGTGGAGCCCAGTTTAATCTTTTCAAGCACCTTCAGGTAGATGGTTCCCACTCCATCTCCTGGACTGAGCGAGAAGTACTTGCTGAATCTAACCAGAAGGTATAGTTATTGTTTCAGACATTAATTTGCTTAGGAAAAAATCCTACAGCATATTGCAACACATTACCAGGGACTCAGTGGGTATAAAAAAAAGTTGCTGTTGTTGGGTTTTTATTTAAGCAAATTAATTTTTTTTTAATATCTTCAGCAACCTTTTTTATAGAGTCCAGCTGTTTACTTCTGGTTATTTTCAGGATTTTCTCTTTATCTTTGGCTTTCAGCAGTCTGAATATAACGTGCCCCTATGTGATTTTCTTTGTATTGATCATGTGTGGATTTGCCATGCTTCGCTTCTCTGGTGGCTCAGCTGGTCAAGAATCCGCATGCAATGTGGGAGATCTGGGTTCAACCCCTGGGTTAGGAAGATTCCCCTGGAGAAGGGAAAGGCTACCCACTCCAATACTCTGGCCTGGAGAATTCCATGGACTGTACAGTCTATGGGATCGAAATGAATTGAACATGACTGAACAATTCTCACTTTCTTTCATTTTGAATTGATAATTTTAGGCCTTTCACCAATTTTGGCCAGTATTTCTTTAAATACTTTTCTGTACCATTCTCCCATTCCTCTCCTTCTGGAATTGCCAATAAACATATATTAGACATTTTTATTTTATCTCAGAGGTCCCTGAGCCTCCATTCATTTTACTTTGGGTCATTTTCCTCTCTGTTCTACAGACTGGATAATTCCTATTAATCTATCTGCAAGTTCACTAAGCTTCTTTTTGTTAGTTCCAATCTGCAATTAAACCTATTTGGTAAAATGTTTTATTTCATATATAGCATTTCTCAGGTCTACATTCCCATTTTTTATAGTCTATTTGTTCATTATGAAAAATGATGAGACTTCTGAGATTTCATATTCGTTCATTTATTATATAATCTATGTTTCTCTACTTCCTTGAGTATTGTCATAATAGGTACTTTACAATCCTTGTGAACTAAATTCAACATATGGGTCACCTCAGGGTCAATCTCAAAGAGCTGTCTTTCCCCTTGAGCATGTCTAGAAACTCTGGATTATATTCTGGTCATTGTAAATAACATGTTGTAGAAAATCTGGATTCTGTCACATTCCTCCAAAGACTATTGCCTATTTTAATAGGCATTTAACTTGACTGGAGTCAAACTCCAAACTCTTGTTTCCCCTGTGGGGGAATGAAAACTAAAACCTCTGTTCAATCCTTTTAGCCTTAGTTAGGCTGCCCAGAGTTTGTCCATATGCAAGATTTAGACAGCTTATACTCCTCTCTGGATCACTTTGTCTGTATTTTCTTCCTCATTTTTCAGTTAGTACAAATGCTCCAAATTGTGTCATCTAGTTCTTTAGGCCAGTCAAATTCTGGATTCTGTTACATTCCTTCAAAGGTTATCGACTATTTCAGCAGGCATTTAACTTGACTGGAGTCAAATTCCAAACTCTTCAAGCCAAGACTGGGGGTCTACATCTAAATTTTAGTCACCTTTCACAGTACCAAACTGGGCATAACCTCAAGTTAAATGCCATAAGAAATGGCAATTCTCCCAGTGATAACTCCTTCTTACAAGTACAGATGAACCTTACCCTCTAGTTTCTGTCTGCTTTTGGTTGCTCACCAGTGTTTTTCGATAGCTTTTTTTTTTAATATGTTGTCCTGAGTTTATCATTGGTATTTGCAGGACTGTTAGCCCAAAAGGAGCTAATCAGCTATAACCAAAAGCAGAACTCTGCACATTATTTTAGAAAACTAGGCAATTAACTTGCTACTTTTAATCGAGACAAATGGAAAAGAAAGTAATGAAAGACAAATGGATTTTATAATGATTAAAAGTAAATAATTTGGGGGACTTGGTTTTTAAGAACAATAAATAGAATGTTGGCTTGCAAGGTTTGGATAATAGAGTATTTTAGGACTTCTGGATTAAAAACACTCATTTGCCTCTCACACTCTTAAAATCTTTCTAATGACTACAAAGAATAAATAAGTCATAAAACCACAGAGGCACAGAAATTTGAAGAGGAGAAGACAATAATAAAATTTTGGAAGACTGACAAGCAAATGATAAGCAATAATTAACACAGTGAAGAAAGGTGAAATAAAGCCTATGTGTAATTTGGAGGGGAGCCAGTATATGCAACAGAACCCCCAAAAGGTGCAGTAATCAGAAACCCCAGGTAGTTCTGAAAGTGAGCCTGTAGGATGGTCTATAATTCAATATAAAAAGCAATATGATGCTTAAGTCTTCTCCTGCATCTCATACAACCCAGTAAGAAGCCCCTCCCTACCTAAATCCACAAGAGGTGAAGGCTTACTCCCTAGGGCAATGAGATAGAACACCCTCAGGGAAACTGCACAGTTAGTGGAGGAGATGCCTGAACTGAAAATAAGAAAAATTCCAAACTCTTCAAGCCAAGACTGGGGGTCTACATCTAAATTTTAGTCACCTTTCACAGTACCAAACTGGGCATAACCTCAAGTTAAATGCCATAAGAAATGGCAATTCTCCCAGTGATAACTCCTTCTTACAAGTACAGATGAACCTTACCCTCTAGTTTCTGTCTGCTTTTGGTTGCTCACCAGTGTTTTTCGATAGCTTTTTTTTTTAATATGTTGTCCTGAGTTTATCATTGGTATTTGCAGGACTGTTAGCCCAAAAGGAGCTAATCAGCTATAACCAAAAGCAGAACTCTGCACATTATTTTAGAAAACTAGGCAATTAACTTGCTACTTTTAATCGAGACAAATGGAAAAGAAAGTAATGAAAGACAAATGGATTTTATAATGATTAAAAGTAAATAATTTGGGGGACTTGGTTTTTAAGAACAATAAATAGAATGTTGGCTTGCAAGGTTTTGGATAATAGAGTATTTTAGGACTTCTGGATTAAAAACACTCATTTGCCTCTCACACTCTTAAAATCTTTCTAATGACTACAAAGAATAAATAAGTCATAAAACCACAGAGGCACAGAAATTTGAAGAGGAGAAGACAATAATAAAATTTTGGAAGACTGACAAGCAAATGATAAGCAATAATTAACACAGTGAAGAAAGGTGAAATAAAGCCTATGTGTAATTTGGAGGGGAGCCAGTATATGCAACAGAACCCCCAAAAGGTGCAGTAATCAGAAACCCCAGGTAGTTCTGAAAGTGAGCCTGTAGGATGGTCTATAATTCAATATAAAAAGCAATATGATGCTTAAGTCTTCTCCTGCATCTCATACAACCCAGTAAGAAGCCCCTCCCTACCTAAATCCACAAGAGGTGAAGGCTTACTCCCTAGGGCAATGAGATAGAACACCCTCAGGGAAACTGCACAGTTAGTGGAGGAGATGCCTGAACTGAAAATAAGAAAAAGTTCATGTGTCAAAATATTAACAAGATCCACCTCCTACCACCCATCAGAGCAGAACATTTGCAGATGATTGGAAAATTGTAGCCTAAAAGAAAAAGACAAAGGAGGCTGGGGATCCCTGCCATGTGCTTAGTTGCTCGGTTGTGTCTGACTCTTTGCGAACCCCATGGGCTGTAGTCTGCCAGGCTCCTCTGTCCAAGGGGATTCTCTAGGCAAGAATACTGGAGTGGGTTGCCATGCCCTCCTCCAGGGGATCTTCCCAACCCAGGGATGGAACCCAGGGCTCTGATATTGCAGGTGGACTCTTTACCATCTAAGCCACCAGGGAAGCCCTTCCTGCCACTGCCCCCAGTCAATTCATAAAAAATGTTCTGCCTGTACACGTGGAACTTCCATTCAGCTTTCTGGGCCATCACTGTCACCATGAAGGGACAGAACATTTGACCAAAGCCTCTAAAATTAAAATTATTATCTTGGGACTTCCCTGATGGTCCAGTGGTTAAGAATCCACCTTCCAATGCAGGAGATTTGGGGTTCAATCCCTGGTTGGGGAAATAAGATCCCATGTACCACAGGGCAATTAAGCCTGTACACTTCAACTAGAGAAACCTACACGCCACGGCAAAAACCCAGCATAGCCAGAATACATAAACAAACACACATTTTGTAAAAAAAAAAAAAAATTTAATATCCTAAGTACTTATTATCAAGTTCTGCTGCACCATTTTTAGGAGGGGGGCAGGGAGACTAGAAATGAGACCAGCACTACCTCAGAGAAATGAGAATCAGGTAGCAACTGTCCTGAATATTACTTAGAGATTCAAACTCACCAAACAACTCCAATGATGGCCAGCCCAATTAACAAAAGGACTAAAATAAGCTGGTCTGGATGCCTTAGTTTGCCCAGGAAAACTGAAATGGAATGTAATAAAGGTCTCCAGCACTTCAGAAGGTCAACTGGCAAAATTATCAAAGGTCATCTTATGTGACATTATTATGTGACATTAGGAGGGGGGCGGGGAGACTAGAAATGAGACCAGCACTACCTCAGAGAAATGAGAATCAGGTAGCAACTGTCCTGAATATTACTTAGAGATTCAAACTCACCAAACAACTCCAATGATGGCCAGCCCAATTAACAAAAGGACTAAAATAAGCTGGTCTGGATGCCTTAGTTTGCCCAGGAAAACTGAAATGGAATGTAATAAAGGTCTCCAGCACTTCAGAAGGTCAACTGGCAAAATTATCAAAGGTCATCTTATGTGACATTATTATGTGACATTATTAGTACTAGGAAAAATAGTCTTGACATTTAACTAAAAGGAAACTGACGTGTAAAAGCATTAAAAATTAACCAGCAGTCTGAGCAGTCAGTTATACTCTTAAGTATTTTGGGGAAAAAAAATCCATAAACTTTTCCTGGAAAGAATAATGACTAAACATTATTAACAACAGTTGCCTTTACTATTCTTAAACTGATTTAAAACATACAACAGTATTAAGTAAGGCATCCTATCTCTAAAGGATCAGTTTTCCAACCCCCTCTTTCCTATTCCATGTGACAATTTCTCTCTGTCTGTGCCTTAGGACTACTAATGACAGTTACCCCAGTGCTGAACTGCCCTGCTATTAAAAAAAAAAGGCCAACTATGTCCTTATGCTGCTGCTGCTACTGCTGCTGCTGCTAAGTCACTTCAGTCTTGTCCGACTCTGTGTGACCCCATAGACGGCAGCCCACCAGGCTCCCCTGTCCCTGGGATTCTTCAGGCAAGAACACTGGAGTGGGTTGCCATTTCCTTCTCCAATGCATGAAAGTGGAAAGTGAAAGGGAAGTCGCTCAGCCGTGTCTGACTCTTCTCGACCCCATGGACCACAGCCTACCAGGCTCCTCTGTCCATGGCATTTTCCAGGCAAGAGTACTGGAGTGGGGTGCCTATGCTTTGAGTTATTTCCTATTTTCCACAACAAGCAAGCTTCAAAGATTAATTAAGATGTAATGATGTGGACTTCCCTGGTGGTGCAGTGGTTAGGACTCTAAATTCCACAGGATGACAAGCCCCTTTGAGGAAATGGGACACACGAACCACTTCTCATCACCTTCGACAGAGCACAGCAAAGAGAGATGTTGCTGGGACTTCCCTGGTGGTCCAGTTCTTAAGACACTGCACTTCCATTGCAGAGGGTGTGATTTCTGATTGGGGAACTAAGGTCCCACATGCTGTGCAGCATGAACAAAATAGAGAAAAAAAAAACTGTTGCTATAACAACTGAATTTTAACAAATTCTTTTAGGGCCATGTATGCCAATTTAGAACTCGAAGAGGCCTAGACACAAGGGGATTCTGCATCCATTCAATTCTTTTATCATGGTTCCTGTACCTCATGAGATGATCATGAAAAAGTGTGAACACGGCGGATTTGAGAAAGGCCCATAGATGGTCCAGGTGCATAGTACCTGCTCCAAGACTTGCGGCTAGAGCAGGAGAACCAAGACAAGTTCATCTACATTTTAGGCCTGCAGGAGCACAAGGTGATGTTCAACTACTGGGAAAGGAACAAGAAATTCACTCATGTCACAGATCAACCCTGACAGGTAGCAAAAGCAGTCTGCTGCTGGGTAAGGATAGCAAAGCCTCCCATATGCGAGTCCCTGCACTGAGAGCAGAGAAAGGTTAGCTACTGCTGGAAAGAGCAGGAAACGCACATCCTCCTTTAGTCTGCACTGACGTGAAGCAAATGCAAGCCAAACACTGGAGGAGGGACAGAAAGCCCACTCAGGCCAGATTCTATGCTGATACGAACCACATGTCTTCCAGCACTGGAAGACAGACAGGGAAACTGCTCACCCCGCAGCCTCTGCCCTGCTCTCCTCCTCCTCCCCTTCTGTTACAAAGCAAACTCAGCTGCCACAGACAAGAATCTCCCTGCATTCTTAAACCCTGCACTGAGTCAGAGGCAGTGGCGAAGTGACAGAATCACTGAGAAAGCTCTGCCCTTGGGGCTCAGGTAACAGAACTGGCCTAAGATTGAGGTTCAAACAGGAAAACTGCAAAACTCCTTCCAGCACCTAATTCTTACATCAAACAAGTAAAAGCAGCCTGCCCCTAGGAGGGGGCAAGAATGTGATGAGATCCTTCATAAGTATATCGGGCAAGGAGTCAGCTAAGAGTGGTACAGGAGCAACTAAAATCCTCCAACACTGAAGGCTTCACATCAAAAACAAGATGGTACTAACCCCTACTGCAAGAGGAATTTGAAGTCAGTGGTACACCAATGATAACGGTAACCACCACCCCAAACTTAGCTCAACAAACTAGACTGACTCATCCTAATTACCAGAAAAGGCATTCAGTTCAGTTCAGTCACTCAGTCGTGTCTGATTCTTTGCGATCCCATGAATCGCAGCATGCCGGGCCTCCCTGTCTATCACCATCTTCCGGAGTTCACTCAAACTCACATCCATTGAGTCGGTGATGCCATCCAGCCATCTCTTCCTCTGTTGTCCCCTTTTCCTCCTCCCCTAATCCCTCCCAGCATCAGAATCTTTTCCAATGAGTCAACACTTCACATAAGGTCAACAAAGTACTGGAGTTTCAGTTTTAGCATCATTCCTTCCAAGGAACACCCAGGACTGATATCCTTCCGAATGGACTGGTTTGATCTCCTTGCAGTCCAAGGGACTCTCAAGATTCTTCTCCACCACCACAGTTCAAAAGCATCAATTCTTTGACGCTCAGCTTTCTTCACAGTCCAACTCTCACATTCATACATGACCACTGGAAAAGCCACAGCCTTGATTAGATGGACCTTTGTTGGCAAAGTAATGTCTCTGCTTTTCAATATGCTATCTAGTTTGGTCATAACTTTCCTTCCAAAGAGTAAGCGTCTTTTAATGTCATGGCTGCAGTCACCATCTGCTGTGGTTTTGGAGCCCCCCAAAATAAAGTCTGACACTGTTTTCAGTGTTTCCCATCTATTTCCCATGAAGTGATGGGACCAGAGGCCATGATCTTCGTTTTCTGAATGTTGAGCTTTAAGCCAACTTTTTCACTCTCCACTTTCACTTTCATCAAGAGTCATCTGAGTTAAATTCACCCATTCCAGTCCATTTTAATTCGCTGATTCCTACAATGTTGACGTTGACGCTTGCCATCTCCTATTTGACCACTTCCAATTTGCCTTGATTCATGGACCTGACATTCCAGGTTCCTATACAATATTGCTCTTTACAGCATCGGATCTTGCTTCTATCACCAGTCCCATCCATAGCTGGGTATTGTGTTTGCTTTGGCTCCATCCCTTCATTCTTTCTGGAGTTATTTCTCCACTGATCTCCAGTAGCATATTGGCACCTACTGACTTGGGGGGGTTCCTCTTTCAGTATCCTATCATTTTGCCTTTCCATATATCTAAGGTTCTACTCTTCATCTATAATCAATGTATAACAATAAAAAAATTACAAGAAACATTTTTCAAAATGATAAAAAACCACTGTCGAGAGAAAAATAGTAACAGACTCACACTTAGAGATGATGCATATATTGGAACTTATCACATAGAGACACTGAAATAACTTTAATATATTAGAAGATCCAGTAGAAAATAAGGTTGACAATAAATGTTCAGCACAGAGATGAAAGATGAATTCCTCTGAGAGGTGAATCAGCAGACTGGATACAGTAGAAGAAAGAATAAATAAAGTGGAAGAAAAGTCAATAGTAATGATTAAATTGAAACATAAAAAATGAGTGAAAAAATACAATGGTAACTTTTAGAGCTGTGGGATAATACAGACTAACATATTTGCAACTGGAATCCCAAAAGAAGTAATGAGTAGAAGTACTTGAAGAGATAATGGCCCCAAACTTCCAAAATTAATTTAGAGAACTACAAGTAGTTCCCTCGTGGCTCAGATGGTAAAGCATCTGCCTGCAATGCGGGAGACCCGGGTTAGATCCCTGGGTTGGGAAGATCCCCTGAAGAAGGAAATGGCAACCCACTCCAGTACTCTTGCCTGGAAAAATCCCATGGATGCAAGAGCCTGGTGGACTACAGTCCATGGGGTTGCAAAGAGTCTGACACGACTGAGTGACTTCATTGATTGAAGTAGAAAATATAAAAGGAAAACTATATCATATTAATAGTCAAACTGTGGAAAAACAAAGCAAAATTTTAAAGGCAGGCAGAGGAGAGAGAAACCTTACATTCTACAGGAAAACAGTTAAGAATAACAACAGAGTTCTCAGCTATGCAAACTAGAAGGTGGTGTGATATTTTTAAAGTGCTAAGGAAGATAAATGGGTGAAACTAGAATTTTATACCCAATGATAACACATCCCTAAATGAAGGCAAAACAATGACATTGTCAGATGAATAGGCGAGAATTCATTACCAGAAAACCTGTACTACAAGAAATGTGAAAGTCAGGTCTTTAAGGGGAATCTGGATCAACACAAAGAAATAAAAAGCACTGAAAATGGTAAAAATATGGGTAACTTTTTTCATTTTCTTAATCTCTTTAAAAGATAAGTGACGATATAAGCAAAAACAGTAACATATTGCAGGATATACAGAGTATGCAGAATAAATAACAAGGATTAGACAAGACACAAGAGAAAGAAATGGAAGTATAGCCTATATACTCTTATACTATATGTAAAATGGTATAATACTGTTTGAAGATAGACTGTGACACATTAAAAATGAGTATCATAAACCCTTACTGTAATGACTAAAACAAAGATGACAAAAAGGTATAAGGAATAAGTTAAGAGTGAAGATAAAATGGATTCATTAAAATATAATGATGACTATGTCAACAATGCAGGAGACCTGGGTTCAATCCCTGGGTTGGGAAGATCTCCTAGAGAAGGAAACGGCAACCCACTCCAGTATTCTTGCCTGGAAAATCCCATGGACAGAGAAGCCTGGTGGGCTACAGTCCATGGGGTCACAAAGAGTCGGACACGACTGAGCAACTTCACTTTCACTTTCATGTCAACAACAGATGATACCACTCTAATGGCAGAAAGCAAAGAGGAAGTAAAGAGCCTCTTGATGAGGTTGAGAGAGTGAAAAAGCTGGCTTAAAACTCAATTATTAAAAAAACTAAGATCACAGCATCTGGCCCCTTCACTTCAAGGTCATATCACTTCAAATAGAAGCAGAAAAAGTGGAAGCAGTGACAGATTTTCTCTTCTTGGGCTGTAGAATCACTGTGGATGGTGACTGCAGCCATGAAATTAGAAGACACTTGCTTCTTGGAAGGAAAGCAATGACAAACCTAGAGGCAACCCACTCCAGTATTCTTGCCTGGAAAATCCCATGGACAGAGAAGCCTGGTGGGCTACAGTCCATGGGGTCACAAAGAGTCGGACACGACTGAGCAACTTCACTTTCACTTTCATGTCAACAACAGATGATACCACTCTAATGGCAGAAAGCAAAGAGGAAGTAAAGAGCCTCTTGATGAGGTTGAGAGAGTGAAAAAGCTGGCTTAAAACTCAATTATTAAAAAAACTAAGATCACAGCATCTGGCCCCTTCACTTCAAGGTCATATCACTTCAAATAGAAGCAGAAAAAGTGGAAGCAGTGACAGATTTTCTCTTCTTGGGCTGTAGAATCACTGTGGATGGTGACTGCAGCCATGAAATTAGAAGACACTTGCTTCTTGGAAGGAAAGCAATGACAAACCTAGACAGTGTATTAAAAAGCAAAGACATCACTTTGCTAACAAAGGTTCGTACAGTCAAAGCTATGGTCTTCCCAGTAGCCACGTGTGGATGTGAGAGCTGGACAGTAAGGAAGGTGGAGTGCCCAAGAACTGATGCTTTTGAACTATGGTGCCGGAGAAGACTCTTCAGAGTTCCCTGGACTGTAAGGAGATCCAACCAGTCAATCCTAAAGGAAATCACCCCTGAATCTCACTGGAAGGGGTTTTGCTGAAGCTGAAGCTCCAACACTTTGCTCACCTGATGCAAAGAGCTGACTCACTGGAAAAGACTCTGATACTGGGAAAAATTGAAGGCAAAAGGAGAAGAGGGCAGGAGAAGATGAGATGGTTGCATGGCACCACTGATCAATGGACATGAACCTGGGCAAACTAAGAGATAGTGAGGGATAAGGAAGCCTGGCATGATGCAGTCCATGGGGTCACAAAAAGTCAAACACAACTTAATAACAACAACACGTCAACAATGGTTGACTCAGGACAGGTGAAGGATTTCTAGAGATCACCGCATCACCTTTACAACTGTGGTTTGTTTTTTTTTTGTAAGTCTGAAACTTTTTCAAAATAAAAGGTTTAACTGAAAATATTAATGACAAAAAATGGCCCTGCCTGAAGAAAACTTCCAATATTTACTTAACCCCTGCTGAGTGCAAAGCCTCCAAAAGAAAACATGAAGCTGTATAAGGAAAGATAACATATGAGCTCCATCAGGCTGTAGCTTACATTCTATGAGACCCCAAAATGAATAACTGACCATGAGTATATATCAGAAAACTGTCTAGAAATAACAAATATTTTGATTAAGGAACTGATATATTTCTTAACTTCAAGAGCCAATCATCTGGAAATAGCAAAAATACAAATTTCTCAACTGGTTACTATTTTGTGAAATCATTAAAATAGCCCTAGCAAAGGTGGTTTAAAAGTTCTACACATGATTCAAAGGATACTTACTGAGCACTAACCACGAGTCATGCCCTGTACTAGGTGCTAGGGGTAGGGAGAGAAACAGTATATTAATACTATGAAACTCAATTTAAATTAAAGACAGAACTAGATGCAGTGTCCCAAAAGATAGTATAGTAGGTGGGTGCAAAACTAATTGAAGTTTATGCATTGTTGAAATTTGCCATTTGATATTGGAATACATTCTAAATAAATAGTTATGTTACATATAATTTTAATGTACATTTCTTGCTTTTATGTTTTTTTTTTTGCTAATGATATTCCTTGCTGTTTATTTTATATTTATTTTAGACTATAGAAATTATGTTAGACAAAAAGCAAATTTGAGTGATTTTCTTATTGGTGTTCAAAATGGGTCATAAAGCAGTGAAGCCAACTTGCAACATCAACACCACATTTGGCCCAGGAACTGCTAATGACCATTCTATGGTCGTTTGGCATTTGAAGCAAACTGGAAAGGAAAAAAGCTCAATTAAGTGGGTGCTTCATGAGCTGACCACAAATCAGGAAAGTCATCATTTGGAAGTGCCATCTTCTCTTATTCAATGCAATGATAATTTATCAATCAGATTGTGATGTGCAACAAAAAGGTAACAACTGGCTCAACAGATGGACTGAGAAACTTCAAAGAACTTTCCAAAGCCAAACTTGAACCAAGAAAAGGTCATAGTCACTGTTTGGTGATATGCTGCTAGGTTGATACACTACAGTTTTCTGAATCCTGGCAAAATCATTATATCTGAGAAGTATGCTCAGCAAATCGATGAGATGCACCGAAAACTGCAAAGCCTGCAGCCAGCATTGGTCAATAGAAAGGGCCCAATTCTCCTAAATGACAATGACCAACCGCATGTCACACTACTGATGCTTTAAAAGTTGAACAAATTGGGCTATGAAGTTTTGCCTCATCCATTATATTCACCTGACCTCTTGCCAACGGGCTATCATTTCTTCAAACGTCATGACTTTTTGCAGGGAAGACACTTCCACAACCAGCAGGACGCAGAAAATGCTTTCTAAAAGTCCGTCAAATCCTGAAGCACAAATTTTTATGCTACAGGATAAACAAACATATATTGTTGGCAAAAATGTGTTGACTGTAATGGTTCCTATTCTGATTGACTTAAAATTCATGATGAAGTAAAACTCACTCAGTCGTGTCTGACTCTGCAACCCCATGAACTGTAGCCTGCCAGGCTCCTCTGTCCATGGAATTCTCCAGGCCAGAATACTAGAGTGGGTAGATATTCCTTTTTCCAGGGCATCTTAACAACTCAGGGATCAAACCCAGGTCTCTGACAATGCAGGCAGATTCTTTATCGTCTGAGCCACCAGGGAAGCCCAAAATTCATGGTGTGAAATCATAATTACATTTGCACCAACCTAACATGTTCTAACAGAGGTCTGATATCAAATGGTGAGGAAGAAAGCCCAGAGGAAGAAGCAAATTCCAAGAGGACCAGGCTAAAAAGAGAAGATTGAAAGGAAGAAACTGTTGGGAGAACGAACTGTGTTTAAATAATGGTTAAACAACTGCCTGAGATCACAGAGGAGGCTGAAGAGAACTGACAGGAGCACATAAAGGGTCAAGACTTAGAGAAGAGTGAGTGAGCCTTAGAAAGAAAAATTTTGACTTTTTAACAAAAGGGAGAGAAGAAAGAATACAGGTATTACTAACTTGAAGTTCCTTATGTTCATAATGAATACCTACATGTGGCACTTGAGCTTTTTTTTAAAAAATTTATTTTAATTAATTTTTATTGGAGTATAGTTGCTTTACAATAGTGTGTCAGTTTCTATTGTACAGCAAAGTGAATCAGTTATATGTATACGTATACACCGCTTCTTTCCTCACACAGTCACACCATCCAGACTTTGTACATGCTTTTTCCGGAACCTGTAATAGTGTTCCCTTTCCTCTTTATCTGTTTAACACCCGTTTATCTTTCATCTCTGCTCAGTCTTCCACAATCTTCACTCTTAACACAGCAGACCTCTCTTTCACAACACTCCTGTGTCTTGGTCAACACTTCGTGTTCTGCACTAGATTATAAATACTGTAACAGCAGGGGCCACCTCTATTCTAAATTTCCCAGTCACTACCCAGGACCTGGTACAGTGCATGACACATAGTAGATCCCAAAAACTATTGCTTACACGAGTGAACCAATACGCAGAAAAAGAAAGGTAAAACTTACCGCCCGAGTGACAAATACACACACAGTCACACAAAAAAGTAAAAGCTATACTTCACTAATTTCCAAAAATAGTCTCAGTCTTCATTCAGGTTTTGTGGTAATATCTTATGGAAAAACCTGTCTGACTTTTAATTAGTAATGTTATTTAGCACAAGAGAAGAGCTGCAAGTAATAGGTGCTTCACGGTAACGTCATAATGAATTAGTTCACAAATGGCACTCACAAGTGGGTTACAGCACAAAGGCTAAGCCAGGATCCAATCTAGAGTTGAATACGATAAAACAGGAAGCCGTGCAATGTAGTTTAAGCCTAACAGCTTAGAGTCAAGTTGCCTAGGTTAAAATAATGGCTCCATTCTCATCAGCTATGACTTTGGCAATGTACTCTACTTTCTGTAGTGGCATTAACTCCAGCATCCACTCCACTTCCAGCAACAGCATCACTTTTTGTTCAAGGAGTCATATCCTCCCTGACACTTCAGTCTGGCCCCTCTCAAGGCTACAGGATGAACTTGTAACCTAGGTTTAAGTGAGTAAGTTACACTATTTCCCCCTTAATAGAACCACTATTCTAGCAATGAGAACATGATCAAAACTGTGCCGATCAGAGCCAATCCCAAGAATTTTCTGTTAGTTACTAAATAAAAGGGGTAGAAATCTTCCCTGATGGCTCAATGGGTAAAGAATCTGCCTGCAATGCAGGAGCCACAAGAGATGTGGGTTTGATCCCTTGGTCAGGAAGATCCCCTGGAAGAGGAAATGGCAACCTCCTCTAGTAATCTCACCTAGGAAATCCCACGGACAGAGGAGCCTGGTGTGTTACAGTCCATGGTGTTCATTAGAGTCAGATAGGACTGAGCGTGTAATCCAATATCCTGGAGAAGGGAATGGCTATCATTCCAGTTTTCTTGTCTAAAATTCCATGGACAAAGGAGCCTGGTGGGCTATAGTCCACAGGGTTGCAGAGAGTCAGACATGACTGAGTAACTAATACTACACTATTGCTGATATTAAATATTACATACTAAAGGAAATATTTTCTAGAGAGACATTTTATGTCTCTCTCGAGCTGATCAAGCTGAATTTGAACTGACATAAAAATGGTGTAATTGTTAGAAAATGAAGAATACTTTAAAAAGGAGAGAAAAAAAAAATTATACCACAATCCATGCTTCTCTGTGGTACAGCATTGATTAAAACTTGTGTCCAAACACTACCTCTGACTACGAAGCTAGATCTGGCATACATTCAAGAAGGTAAAATTAATATTTTAAATTAGAACAACTAAGAATTACATTTAGTTCTGTGCTTTCTTCTACTTCCCTAGATGACTGTGTCAGAAATTACCAGTAATCTGTCTCACGTTCATCCTACTTTGTTGCCTTTGACAACCTCCTGGGTTATCTATTAGCTCCTGAACTTTTGTACGAGCTAAAAACTTTCCTAGTCTCATGTCAATTCACTATACCCACCACCAGACTGATCTTTCCAAGGCCATCTCTGATCATACTGTTCCCACATTCAAACACCTCCAATAGTTCACACTGCTATCAAAATTAAGAATACATTTCTCAGTCTGGTTTTCAAGGTCCTTCGCAATCTTCCCTAGCATGCCTTTATAGTCTCCTTTCTTATAATTCTTTTAACAGGCAGGTTAAGCTTCAGAACACACCTCCAGCTTTTCTGTGTCTACACCCTTAGTTATGCATTTCCTCCTCTTGGGTGCGCTTCTGCCTCACTTCCCATTGAAATCCTCCACACCGTTTCAAGGCTTATCTCTATCACAAAAGCATCTCTGAGTTTCCTAAGCTATGTCTCCCTCCCTGAAATCTGATGTCACTTTCCTTATAGCTCTCATAGGGCACTTCTCCGGGTCTTGTCCAACAGTCATTTACTTTCTCCTGCTAGAGTGGAGGATCTCAGGGCACTGTCTCAATCAACTCCTTCTTTATTAAAATTAAAAACCAAACTCTGTCAATAGGAGGAAAAAAAAAGACATCTTACTTGGCAATTGGGGGAGAAGTCTTATTAATAGGGAAGAATATACTTGTCAATAGAAACTCTAAAATAATTTAACCTTAAATCAATGACTTCACTGGAATAGTGTCAGCCATTCAAATCACTGCGGGAGATATGTAGCTGGGAACATCATGTATTATGTTTCATACATACCAAACCAGTCCCTGGTCTCCATCAATATATCAAATGAATAATAAAGTATGGCTGTACTATAACAATGACTCATTTATTTAAAAGCATTAGGATGTGAAGGGTTCACATGAGAGACTTTTCTGGAAAAGTGGCTTCCTACTATAGAAACAGGTCAGACATGCCTGTAGCCTGGACCAGCTGAGAGATGCTCATGGGAAAACTAATCTCCACTTCACAGAGGTCAGCAGAAGACACTCAGGAAGAATGGGGGTGGCACCTGCTGCCAGTGACCTGCACCTGGTAAATGGGTCTGCAGCACAGAAGGCAGGAAGGGTATTAGAAACAGTTTATTTCCATGAGAAACTTCCCAAAGAGCATCTGTCTTGGGACAAGCTATCTCAGCCCCTGCTGGAAGATTCCATACCCTCTGCTGCTGGAAAACATTCTATACACTACTTCCATCTGTAATGAGTTGACTTCTGTATCCCTCAAACTCAGATGTTAAAGTCTTGCAGTACTTCAGAACATGACCTTCTGTGGATATGGGGTCCGCGCAGATGTAATCAGGTGAGGTCATAATAGAATCAGGCGGGCTCCTCTCCAATATGACTGGTGTCCTTATAAAAACAGCAAATCTGAACACCGACAAGCACACAGGAGGAAAGCCATATAAAGATGAAGTCAGAGATCAGGGTGATTTTCCAAAAAGCCAAGCAACTCCAAAGACTGCTAGCAAACCACCAGAAGAAAGGTGAGAGGCATGAAACAGATTCTTCTTCAAGCCCAAAGATAGCCTGATCTCAAAGTTCAGCCTTCAGATCTGGGAGATAATAAATTTCTGTGGTTCAAGTCACTCATTTGTTATACTGTCTGTGCCTACTTAGCAAACTAATAGGGCTACCGGTGTCTTTCCATTTATCTTATCCTTGATTGTGACAACCATACACCTATTCAAGTAACCAAATTTCTGGGAAATGGTTTAAGTGTTGCACTAGTTCAACAAAGGGATGACCTCAATGTACCAAGCACTGAAGACAGGGCACGTACCTGACACAGTCTCTGCCCTCATATGGGTGACAGTGTTATCAGGATAACTAACAACCAATGGCTTCCCTGGTGGCTCAGATCGTAAAGAATCTGCCCACAATACAGGAGACCCAGGTTCAATCCCTGGGTTGGGAAAACACCCTGGAGAACAGAATGGCAACCCATTCCAGTATTCTTGCCTGGATAATTCCATGGACAGAGGAGCCTGGTAGGCTACAGACCATGGGGTCAGAAAGAGTCGGACATGACTGGGTGGCTAACACACATACACACACACCCCAAGTCAAAATTATATAATGATAAAATTACAACAGTGATTACAGCAATAAGTGATGCATTCCTTTCTTCTTTAAACTGAGGACAGCAAATATACTGAACTCTTTCTGGATGACTCAAGGACTCTCTGTGGAGAACCAGCATACAGCTGAAAGCCCTTCATTGTTTTTGCTTCCCTCCCCATGCCAGGTTGGCAGACACCACGAAATCTATTTCCATCAGCTATTGTTCTACTTCTCTGCTCACTCTCTCAATCTGTCTATTGAGCTGGTCAAAAACTTTGTTCAGGTTTTTCTATAATATCTTATGGAAAAATCTGAATGAACTTTTTGGCCAAGTCAGTATTTCCAGTTTGGTGCTTCTAATTTGTTGTGGGCTAGGAAAATCAGGTAACTAATACTGCTAACAAACATGGATTAAGCAATAAAAATTGTTGCAAATGAAAACAAAAGATCCTGCTTTAATGTGGGCTTTCTGATTTAGATTCTCAGAGACATTTTTTTCCTATGGAATTCTGTTGTAAGACACAAAGATGGAACATTATTGCATTTAAACTGATGTTGTTGAATAATTTTATTACTTTGTATTATATTATCTGTCAAACTCTTGTTTTCTTTCAAAGGGAATATAGTACAGGGATACTGTATGAATAGTGATTTAGACAGAAATACTGTTCAAATTCAGAATTAAAGAATTTATTTATTTTCCAGCATAAGACATGTTTTGCACTAACTGCAAATGTTTGTTACTAACTGAAAATTGTGTTTACAGTTACTAACTGTAACTAATGTTTTGTTACTAACTGTGAATCATATTACAAAGTAACAGGGCCAAGAGGTATACAGCATTACAACTGGAAAGCCCGCCAAAACATTCTGCAGTACATAGTAAATTCCACCTACCTCTTATGCATATCCAGCAGTCATCTTTTTTGTTGTGTTTTTTAAGTTCTTCTTCAGTTACTTCGATTAACCTGCCTTTTAATCCCGTTAGGTCCTTTCCACTTTTGGTCAGTCGAATCCAATCCATGAGACTTCTGCCCTGTTTCAGAGGGACCTCAAAAAGGAAAAGGGAAGAATTCAATGTGGCTTCTTCAAATCAGCTGAATTTCCTTCCCCCTTCTGCTGCTTGTCTTCAGGACACTGATTACTCTGATTCCCACTCAAAAGGATAAGAAAACAAATCTAAAAATTCTAAAAATTTTCTTCCATCTTTAGGAGGGTGTATTAGAATTACAAATGGAACATTAACACCTGGGCCATGAGATGGGGTTTAGAAATTCTGGACACAAATATCAATCTAATGAAATCACAGTCCAAGGGTAGTACTGAGCCCAGAGTCAGAAGAAAAGTTTTGGTCCTGGCTCTATCATTAATACGTTATAGCTGCTTACTAACCTGGACCAACATTTTTTGCCTTAAAAAAATCAAATGAGATTTGATAGAAGAAAATAGAAACAATTGGTTAAAGCTGACTTTCTGGACTTTCAACATACACAGTCTATTAGAACTCAACGTGAGATAGAAAGATGTTTTCTAAGAATCCATCCACTGAGAAACAAAGGTTATCAGGTAATAGAAATAATGAAACTGCCATACTCTAGGGAAAGGATTGGCAAACTGGCCTGTGCCTGTTTCTGTTTCTGTGTAGCCCTTAAGTCAAGAACAATTTCTACACGTGATGGTAGTAGTGGTGCTGGTGGTGAAGAGACTGAGTCCTTATGACATCCTCAAAGCCTAAAACATTTATTATCTGGCCTTGTCCACAAAACTGCCTACACTTGTTCAGAGGGTCTAATAACAAGATGCTTGAGATTTTACAGGGTTTTGTTTTAATACATTTTCAAGGCTTTTAGATAAGGGGTATTATTATGTGTTTAGTATTTTAACCAGTTAAGACACCCTAGTGGAAATTTTTCCACACATCTAACCTGTATAACTAGTATGTAACATAGTACCAGATAACTGTTTAATGTAAAAGCAGTCATATTATTGGAGGAAGCTTATTGCTACAGACTGAATGTTTGTGTCCCCCTACCAAATTAGGTTGAAATGCTGATCCTTGATGTGCTGCTACTAGGAAGTGGCACCTTTGGTGGGTGATAAGTTGTTGGGATTAAGGCCCTTATAAAAGAGGCCATATAGAGAGCTCCACTGCCTCTTCCTCCAGGTAAGGACACTGAAAAGATGGCTACAAACCAGGAATCAGGCTCTCACCAGAAACAAAACTGGCCAGTTTTGCACTGATCTTGGAATTCCCAGTCATGATGAGGCAGGAGGTAGATAGGCACACCCAGGGTAAAGTCACTGGAGATTCATTCCTGGTGGACCAAAACTCAAAGACTAGAAAAGCTGGACAACTGAGAAAGGAGATCTCCCTGACTACATCTGTGCAGAAAGGCTCCTTGGAAGTCAAAAGGGGACTGATGCCAACTGATGCTCTTTACTCATAGGCTCACTGTCCATCTTGGCTAAAAGATGTGCCCCCACACATGGGAGGATTCTGAGATATACCAAATACAGACTCTAAACCAGGGAAATAGGCCCCATGTAAGTAATTCAAATTGCCATGAGGGTACCACTCAGCAACTCTCTTAGTCTCCTGTGTGTCTATCCACGTGTACTGTACTCTTTTTCCTCCCAATAAATACTTCACTTGTTTCACCACTTTCCATCTTTGTGGGAATTTTTTCTACAAAACCGAAGGTCCAGGGCCTTGTCACTGACCGCTAGTCTATTGGCTAGGATTCAGTGTTTTCACCGCCACAACTCAAACTTTGGCAAGGAACCGAAGCCCTGCTTCAAGCTGCTGCCGGTCCAGCTGACCTGAGATCAATTAGAAGTGTGAGAAATAAGTTTCTGTTGTCTATGAGGCACCAATGGTATTCTGTTACAGGAGCCTAAAGGGACTAAAACACTTACATATCTCAATTCCTTAAGTCATATCTATTTTAGACATTCAATTGTCCCCAAAATAGCCAGGTTAATAGGTCTGTGGTGCCTTGCCAACCTCACATTCCTTCTCACTAATCCTCATCATCCCATTCTTATCATCACAAACTACAACTCTCTAGGTCTCTTGGTATTCATAAATGAAGTGAGAGAACACGTGATCTTTCCTATCCCAAACCAAAATCACTCTTTCACCATTCCACATCTTTAGGCTATTTAAAAGTTGTCTTTTGCAAATGCAGATCTAATCCAGGGCCCTGCCTCCTTCAGTGGCTCCTCATATTGCTTACGTTTCTAAATTCCCCACAGAGGTTGACCAGGCCCTTTATAATCTGGTCAGAGTTGACTTCACCAGCTCCATGTCTGAACTTTTGTCTCTTCCCATTCTATGCTTTGCAAGCATGCATGTTCAGTCAGTCTCATCCCACTTTTTGCAACCCCATGGACTGCAGCCCGCCTAGGTTCTCTGTCCATGGTGTTTCCCAGGCAAGAAGAGTGGAACAGGTTGCCATTACCTCCATTGGGGGATTTTCCTGACCCAGGGATCCAGCCAGCGTCTCCCGCATCTTCTGCACTGGCAGGCGGATTCTTCGCCACTAAGCCACCTGGGAAGCCATCTATACTGTGCTATGCTGCGCTTAGTGGTTCTAGTCGTTCCGTCGTGTCCGACTCTTTGTGACCCCATGGACTGTAGTCCACCAGGCTCCTCTGTCCATGGGGATTCTCCAGGCACGAATACTAGAGTTCTATATATTTTAGGCAAATGGAAAATGATTCACTCCTCCCAGCCACAGACATTACTTCCTCCAGAAGCTTTCTTTGGCACCAACTTCTTCATGATCATAACAGACTATTATAGTCCTTAGGCATTTATAACTGTGAAGCCCACTGGATTAAACTCTTTGAAAACAGAGCTGTTGGGGCCCAGTGCAAGCCATGCAAGATGAATACTTGGACCACCCTCTTGGTCTCCTTGAAAGCAGGAAACAAATCTCCCCTGTGGAAAGTGCCCTTCCTGTACTGGAAGGTAGAAAGGCATCCTTCTCTCAGAGATAGGAAATTCAGGGCCCAAAAGACTATAAACAAGCTGTATTACTTCTTTACTAGTCTACTACCCAAGCCCAAACTTTGCTTAAATTACTTACTAATTAGGTACCCAGACCTAAGTTTCTTTGTGCCATCAACTCCTCTCAAATTTGGTATCGTGCAGAGCTCTGCTGGTTTCCTGGGCACAGAGCTTTTCTGTGTCCCTCACTTCTTTGATTATTGGAAACAGCCTTCACTAAGCCTCTGTGACCTTCCCTGAGTTCCAATGGGCAGATTCAAGCAGTTGCTAATTAGAGAAGGGAGAGGTGGTGAGAACAGGGAGAAACAGTGAAGAGCAGTCTTGGGACAAGGTCCTGTTTCCCCATCAAGTCTGCATGCTCAGTTGCTGCAGTTGTGTCAACTCTTTGCAATGCTATGGACTGTAGTCTGCCAGGCTCCTATGTCCATGGGATTTCCCAGGCAAGAATACTGGAGTGGGGTGCCATTTCCTCCTCCAGGAGATCTACCTGACCCAGCGATCAAACCTGCATCTCCCGTGTCTCCTGCATTTCAGGAGGATTCTTTACCCACTGAGCCACCTAGGAAGCCCAACAGTATCTTTGAGCTGTTTTGCAGATAGTGAAACCCCTTCTAGGTGGGGGAAGTTATGGTATGCTGCCCATAAGCATATAGACCCCCAGAGCAGTTGGACCTGAAGGTTGTCAATGTTGACTCCTATTTGTTGGTGTTCAGTTGCTCAGTTGTGTGTCTGACTCTGCTACCCTGTGGACAACAGCACAGCAGGCTTCCTTGTCCTTCACTATCTCGATGATGCCATCCAACCACTTCATCCTCGGTTGCCACCGTCTCCTCCTGCCCTCAATCTCTGTCACGAATACTAGAGTTCTATATATTTTAGGCAAATGGAAAATGATTCACTCCTCCCAGCCACAGACATTACTTCCTCCAGAAGCTTTCTTTGGCACCAACTTCTTCATGATCATAACAGACTATTATAGTCCTTAGGCATTTATAACTGTGAAGCCCACTGGATTAAACTCTTTGAAAACAGAGCTGTTGGGGCCCAGTGCAAGCCATGCAAGATGAATACTTGGACCACCCTCTTGGTCTCCTTGAAAGCAGGAAACAAATCTCCCCTGTGGAAAGTGCCCTTCCTGTACTGGAAGGTAGAAAGGCATCCTTCTCTCAGAGATAGGAAATTCAGGGCCCAAAAGACTATAAACAAGCTGTATTACTTCTTTACTAGTCTACTACCCAAGCCCAAACTTTGCTTAAATTACTTACTAATTAGGTACCCAGACCTAAGTTTCTTTGTGCCATCAACTCCTCTCAAATTTGGTATCGTGCAGAGCTCTGCTGGTTTCCTGGGCACAGAGCTTTTCTGTGTCCCTCACTTCTTTGATTATTGGAAACAGCCTTCACTAAGCCTCTGTGACCTTCCCTGAGTTCCAATGGGCAGATTCAAGCAGTTGCTAATTAGAGAAGGGAGAGGTGGTGAGAACAGGGAGAAACAGTGAAGAGCAGTCTTGGGACAAGGTCCTGTTTCCCCATCAAGTCTGCATGCTCAGTTGCTGCAGTTGTGTCAACTCTTTGCAATGCTATGGACTGTAGTCTGCCAGGCTCCTATGTCCATGGGATTTCCCAGGCAAGAATACTGGAGTGGGGTGCCATTTCCTCCTCCAGGAGATCTACCTGACCCAGCGATCAAACCTGCATCTCCCGTGTCTCCTGCATTTCAGGAGGATTCTTTACCCACTGAGCCACCTAGGAAGCCCAACAGTATCTTTGAGCTGTTTTGCAGATAGTGAAACCCCTTCTAGGTGGGGGAAGTTATGTATGCTGCCCATAAGCATATAGACCCCCAGAGCAGTTGGACCTGAAGGTTGTCAATGTTGACTCCTATTTGTTGGTGTTCAGTTGCTCAGTTGTGTGTCTGACTCTGCTACCCTGTGGACAACAGCACAGCAGGCTTCCTTGTCCTTCACTATCTCGATGATGCCATCCAACCACTTCATCCTCGGTTGCCACCGTCTCCTCCTGCCCTCAATCTCTGTCAGCAGCAGAGTCTTTTCCACTGACTCCTATTTACCTCACCACCAACCCATCGGAGGAAAAATTGTCCACGAGCTGATCACACCCTTTTTTACCACAAAACTTGTCACTATCTTGCCCAAGTTAGGACACGCGGTTTTGAGGATAGGAGCCTGACATGTCTCCCTTTGCCTGGCAAAGCAATAAAGCTATCCTTTCTTACTTCACGCAAAACTCTGTCTCCAAGATTTGATTCAGCACCAGTATACATGGAAGCTGAGTTTTCAGCATCAAATTTATTGTCTAAAAGCTTAAAAACATGAATAAAATTTAAATATTTTCTACTGCTAATCTGTCTTGTGTCAACTTTGTCAGTCTAGCTACAAGAACTCAAGAGGGATGGATAAAAGTGGAAATTTCTCCCTCCCCAGCAAAGACCACATCTCCAGCATATGGTAGATTCTCAATAAATACTTACTAGTTGTGTATCAGAAATAACACTAGCTACCATACTGAATGCATACTCTGCACCAGGCACTGTGCTATGGGTTTTTCCACACAGCAGTCCCTCAGCAATCAATGAGGTTTGCGTAAAAGCCTACAAGCTAGTAACATCTAGTAAGTAGTTACCATAACCCAGGACTGTGCTAAGAGAAACATTAGCCCATTTAATCCTATGAACAACCCTAGAAAATGGGTACTATTCATATTATTCCCAATTACAACTGAGGAAAGAGATTCAAAGAGGCTAAAAGGTAGAGATGGAAAAAGAATGAATCTTTCTCACTCAAAAGTCCATGCTTCTAACAATTATGATACACAAATTCCCCAACTAAGTTCTGTCTTCTCACCCACAACCTATTTCATACAATCCTAACACAGGTTCTCACATGTTCCAGACTAGCCTGTTTTGAAATTGAGCGGGGCCCTGAGGGACCCCTCCGGGTTCATGTCCCTACTTCTTGTTTCTAGAAAAAGCTTTAGCCTCCAAGGCCTTCCCCTAATTCCAAAATGCAGACTCAAACAGCTAATGACTACAGATGTGAGAAAAATGCAGAAACCAGGGAACATTGGTCAAACAAGAAAATAACAGTCACAGAACTCCTAGTCCCTCCTGAATGGATACAGTTAACAACCTAATATCCTTGAGTTGTTTTACAGAAACCAGAACCTCAAGGGATAGAAATTGCTAGCCACAAGCATACAAACCCTAGACTGGCTGGAACAAGACAAGAAGATTGAGATTTCTAAAATATCACCATGTTACCTCACCAGCAACCAAACAGAAGAGATCCACAAGCTCACCATGCACCCTGAGACTCTCATCTCAAATGCTGAATTTAAAAATCTTTGCCTGGAAGCCATCAGGGAGTTTGGTCTTTTAGTCATTAGCTGCCTGTTCTCCCTGCTTCTTGTTGTTCAGTCATCAAGTCCAACTCTTTGAGACCCCATGGACTGCAGCATGCCAGGCCTCCCTGTTGCTTACCATCTTCCAGAGTTTGCCCAAGTTCAAGTCCACTGCATCAGTGATGCCATCCAACCACCTCATCCTCTGTCACCCTCTTCTCCTCTGCCTGTTTGATGCTCTGCAAATAAAAGCTGTACTTCCCTCCACCACAACCCAGTGGCAGTGTATCGGCTTTGCTGCATTGTCAGGCAAGTGAAGCCAAGTTCAGTTCAGCAACAATTTCACAAAGGGGAAAAAAAAAACACCCCACAAAAATCAGTATGAGTATGAATTGCACAATAATCTTATTTTATTCACGCTCATAGGTGAGTGTTTGGGTCAGTATCATTTCCTTTAAATGATACTGAGAACATGGCTGGTAGTTTTAAAGGAGAAGGGCGCAACTCTCATATTCTAATTCAGGGGTTCTTTCTTTGCAAAGTTTCTACTATTTAGCCAAGCATTTAAGGAGAGAAACAGGTCAAGCCTCAAGGAGAGGACAAGTGATTGGATGGTTGGCCAATATACAGAGTAATTTAAAAAAAGTTACCATAGGAATCAAACCATATAAGCCTCTTTCAAGGCAGCATTTCTTAATCTCAGTTTCCTCTGCGGTGAAATGGCGATTAACAAAAGCACCCACTTCACAGGATTACTGGAAAGATTACACAAGGTAGTACATGTAAAGCACTCAGGCTGTCAGTAAGCACCTAATCAATTTCAGCTATATTATTATAGTTGGGGTTACAGACTTCTGAAAGGCTAATGAAAGCTACAGATCTCTGAACTCATAATTCTGACCTAGGATCAAGCTCCAGGTCTATGTGGAGAAAATAAAGTTTATGAAGTTCCCAAATGATGTTAATGCTAAAGACTCAAGAGTCCAGAAATGAAGAAAGGAATGGCCTGATCAGGTGGAAGTCTTGAAAACAAAACATGAATATATGGTTATAGAATGAGGAACTAACAAACAACAGGAGCAAGCAACATTCATATTGCAATGAACATGGGAGACAATTTGATTAAATTCTGCAAATATAAAACACATTTGCATCCCACCTGTTGATAACAGTAACTATGTTCAACAAAAACTTAAAGAGCACTGTATTAGCTTCAAAATTAGCAAGAGATATCAGTAGAAAAGACAGTGATAAAACAATCAAGTACCAGAGGAAGAAAGAAAGGCAGTGTGACTTGGACAAGTGTCCCTAAACCTAATCGGAGGTTTGTATATAGAAATTTGTTCTCTCTTCTCCAATCTTCCCTAGCTCCTGGAGTCCCCACCCTTGGCGGAATAAACACTGGTCACTGTAGCTATTGCCCAGCCTTTCCTCTCTTCTAGGGAACCCAGATTGCTCACAACTTCTTCGGAAAGTGAACAAAAGAACGGAGAGCAGGTTATGAGGAAGCCGATACAGAGTACTACAATATGGGAAGCACAGAGCCTGGCATTACCTTGTATCTGAATCTGATTAGTGGGGAAAAGAAGTGGAAGAAGGGAATTGACAGAACGGGATAAAGGGATGGGCAAGAAAAAGGACCAGCTGGTAAGAGATGGAGGTTAAGAGAGTTCCAGGACTGAAGAACACACGGGATCTGAAAGAGATCGCCAGCAAGGGTAGGAGGGGATGAAAGCCAGAGGTGGGGACAGGAGGTGGGAGAGGGTACATAAGGAGAGAACGGACTGTGCCAGAGCCTGAGATGCCGGCAGGAAGAGGACTGCCGCGCGCCTACCTTGCTACGCCCCCCGGCGGCGACGCGCTGCTGCGAGCTGGGGCCCGGGAAAGACTGGGAAGGGACGTTCAGCATCCTGGACCCTGGCCCGGGCCTTGCCCCGGGTCCGCCGCCCAGCTTGACAGCTCAGCTCAACGCCTGTGGAGTAACACCTCCCGCTCCGGCTCCGAGGCCGGGCAGAGGCCAAGCCCCCGACCCACTTCCGGGGTCGTCCAGGGTGAGGCGCGCATGACGCAGCACGTCGAGGCCGGGGCGGAGCCAACGGGGCGAATGGAGAGCGGGCCGGGGTGGAACCAGCGAAAATTACGCATGCCCAGTTCGTCCTGCACCCTGAATTTCAGCACTGCAAGGAGGCGACAGCTATTCCGTGGAAAGATTAAAGAGTGAAACTGTTGCTAAGCCTTGGTGCTGACCGAATCTGAGAATAAATTTCTAGAGATGCCTGTGAACCCAGAACACAACTGTGTGTCCATTGTTAGAGCACTACCATCACACTGCTTGAGATATGGAATAAAATAACACTATTAAGACATTTTGATTTGCCAGAAACTCTTTTAAGGCACCAATCTGTACAGAAAAGAGAACTTTTAAGAGCTGAGATGTCAAAGGCAAACAGGCACTCCTGTGAGGTGCAGAGAACACTTAACCTTTAAGAACTCTCGCTAATGACTAGTGAACCAGTTGAAGAGGTTAGTAAAGTCTCGCTCTGCCCATTCACCCACTGACAAGGTCTTCCTCCTCATCTAACTTTCTCTCTTTCTTGAAAGACAGAGCGAAATGTAGACTTATGCAGCTTATCCTGAATGTTGTGTTGCAGTTAGCCAAGTTTAAAGAGTCAGATAGGCTTAGTTTCATGGCAGCCATGAAATAAAAAGACGCTTACTCTTTGGAAGGAAAGTTATGACCAACTAGATAGCATATTGAAAAGCAGAGACATTACTTTGCCAACAAAGGTCCGTTTAGTCAAGGCTATGATTTTTCCTGTGGTCATGTATGGATGTGAGAGTTGGACTGTGAAGAAGGCTGAGCGCCGAAGAATTGATGTTGTTGAACTGTGGTGTTGGTGAAGACTCTTGAGAGTCCCTTGGACTGCACGGAGATCCAACCAGTCCATTCTGAAGGAGATCAACCCTGGGATTTCTTTGGAAGGAATGATGCTAGAGCTTAACTCCAGTACTTTGGCCACCTCATGCGAAGAGTTGACTCATTGGAAAAGACTCTGATGCTGGGAGGGATTGGGGGCAGGAGGAGAGGGGGACGACAGAGGATGAGATGGCTGGATGGCATCATCACTGATTCGATGGACGTGAGGGGCGAATGGAGAGCGGGCCGGGGTGGAACCAGCGAAAATTACGCATGCCCAGTTCGTCCTGCACCCTGAATTTCAGCACTGCAAGGAGGCGACAGCTATTCCGTGGAAAGATTAAAGAGTGAAACTGTTGCTAAGCCTTGGTGCTGACCGAATCTGAGAATAAATTTCTAGAGATGCCTGTGAACCCAGAACACAACTGTGTGTCCATTGTTAGAGCACTACCATCACACTGCTTGAGATATGGAATAAAATAACACTATTAAGACATTTTGATTTGCCAGAAACTCTTTTAAGGCACCAATCTGTACAGAAAAGAGAACTTTTAAGAGCTGAGATGTCAAAGGCAAACAGGCACTCCTGTGAGGTGCAGAGAACACTTAACCTTTAAGAACTCTCGCTAATGACTAGTGAACCAGTTGAAGAGGTTAGTAAAGTCTCGCTCTGCTCCATTCACCCACTGACAAGGTCTTCCTCCTCATCTAACTTTCTCTCTTTCTTGAAAGACAGAGCGAAATGTAGACTTATGCAGCTTATCCTGAATGTTGTGTTGCAGTTAGCCAAGTTTAAAGAGTCAGATAGGCTTAGTTTCATGGCAGCCATGAAATAAAAAGACGCTTACTCTTTGGAAGGAAAGTTATGACCAACTAGATAGCATATTGAAAAGCAGAGACATTACTTTGCCAACAAAGGTCCGTTTAGTCAAGGCTATGATTTTTCCTGTGGTCATGTATGGATGTGAGAGTTGGACTGTGAAGAAGGCTGAGCGCCGAAGAATTGATGTTGTTGAACTGTGGTGTTGGTGAAGACTCTTGAGAGTCCCTTGGACTGCACGGAGATCCAACCAGTCCATTCTGAAGGAGATCAACCCTGGGATTTCTTTGGAAGGAATGATGCTAGAGCTTAACTCCAGTACTTTGGCCACCTCATGCGAAGAGTTGACTCATTGGAAAAGACTCTGATGCTGGGAGGGATTGGGGGCAGGAGGAGAGGGGGACGACAGAGGATGAGATGGCTGGATGGCATCATCACTGATTCGATGGACGTGAGTCTGAGTGAACTCTGGGAGTTGGTGATGGACAGGGAGGCCTGGTGTGCTGTGATTCATGGGGTCGCAAAGAGTCGGACACGACTGAGTGACTGAACTAAACTGAACTGAACTTAGGTTTAGTTTGGATGCCACCCCTGGGGTTCATAAATGAGCAACCTTATGCAGGTTACTTTAATATCTCAATGCCTCATTTTCCATTTACACAATGGGTTTAGGTCTTACTTAGGATTAAGTGAGATGTCTGGCTAATGGTAGGCACCAAATAAATGTGACTGTGGCTCTTAATACTATTCCAACATATTAATAACAGCAGCACAAATACTGTGCAAGCAAACCCAGTCTCTAATGCTCAAGGTCCATGTTGGTGATCTGGTGGGGTTTTGCATATCTCTTGGGGAACACATACATCCTGAGAGTAGAATCCAGTGAAAGGAAAGTTTTCAAGAGAAGAAATATAGTTCTAAGTAACTCTCTCTATCATCTTTCCACAACTAATTTTTCCTGACTCTGAAACATAGTTTGAACTTGTTCTATTTCAGTTGCCTTAAAATGCCTGTGGGGCTTCCCTAGTAGCTCAGACAGTAAAGCGTCTGCCTGCAATGTGGGAGACCTGGGTTCGATTCCTGGGTTGGGAAGATGCCCTGGAGAAGGAAATGACAACCCACTCCAGTACTCTTGCCTGGAAAATTCCATGGATGAAGGAGCCTGGTAGGCTACAGTCCATGGGATTACAAAGAGTAGGACACAACTGAGCAATTTCACTGTGTTCACTAAAGTGCCTATAAATCAACATTTGTAAGGGGCATTTCTTAGCTAAGCAATGGAAATGCTTGTATTTCAGCTACTTGTAATTGAAAAAAGACTGTATTTGAGCTAAAAGAATTTCATGATCATAATTACTAAGTTTCCTCTGTCTACCATGCAAAGTGCTTCTGTTTTCTCTTTCATTAAAAAAGGATGTATTCTTCTATAAATTTTTTTAATACAAAGAGTAGGACACAACTGAGCAATTTCACTGTGTTCACTAAAGTGCCTATAAATCAACATTTGTAAGGGGCATTTCTTAGCTAAGCAATGGAAATGCTTGTATTTCAGCTACTTGTAATTGAAAAAAGACTGTATTTGAGCTAAAAGAATTTCATGATCATAATTACTAAGTTTCCTCTGTCTACCATGCAAAGTGCTTCTGTTTTCTCTTTCATTAAAAAAGGATGTATTCTTCTATAAATTTTTTTAAGCTAATCACTAGGAATTTCTTATTTCACTTCCCAGGAAAAAATAGGACTTGGGAACCAGAGCAATGGAAAGTGATATTATTGGAGAATGTTTCCTATCTGCCAAATTTCTTAGCTCCCTTGTGTACTGAAATGAAAAAATGATTAAATTCTGACATTTTGTCTCCCCTTTTTAGACTCCATTTAAGTAAAACGTTTTGTTTTAACTCTGGGGATCCCTCAGTGTGGTGCCATAAGTAGTAAACACCCATGCTATTTTACTGCTGACTTTAAGGGCAGCAGAAGAGTATTAAAATGAGAATAACTTGACTCACCATTCATTAAAATTGCTAAAATTTAATATTCCTAACATTGATTCCCAATCTTAATTATAGACAATGATTTACAATCTTTTTCACCATCTGCTAGCTAATACATAATAGTAATATGTGACTGATAACATAAGGTGATTTTCCTCATTACCTAATAAGATAATACGCCTCTGTAACTACAACATCTAATGAGGATCAGTAGGAAATACCAGATGTTACAAAATCTGGCCTTGAAAATATTGTTATTATTTGAAAAGTCATACATAAATGTTTTCAAAATTATAAACAAAGATAAATTTGTAATTTGATGAAGCGACCCAAATTATCTTTTGTAAGGTCCAAATGTTTACAATACAATCAAGACACTTGTAAACAGAACCTATTTTTAAATTCCAACATTGTATTATAGTGTAGGGATGAAAAAGGCCAAACTACCATAGTAATACTGAATATTTCATTTTATTAATAACTTATATACAAATAAATTAATTTTAAAAGGATTATGATACATTTGTACACTACTCTAATTTGTAGCTACAAGCTTTGAATGTCATCAAAAGTAATCAGTTTAATTTTCACAGATCAGCTCCTCAGTTTCATCTTCACTATCAGAATCTTCATAAAATGAAATTGTGGCTTGAATTGGAAAATTTTTCAGAAGAGCTTCTGCTTCTTGATATAAATAATCATAACACTTTGATTTTGGCCAAAATAGTCTGAAAGAAGCAGACAAAATAATATGCTTTATTATTTTTTTCACATTCAGAATCTTTGTTCTCATGAAATGCTCAAATTTCAAGAGCTCCATATATTTATCAACTGATTTATGCATGTAAACAGAGTTTAAAATGCTGGTATTACAGCTTTCATGGAGTCTATTTGATAAAGTATCAATAATTGATTCACTGTTTTAAATCTTTATCCAAGTTATAAGTTAGATCAAATTCACAGTAAACTCTCCATGAGCTTAAGATCAATATTTAGATAGCTTACTTCGGGCATTATGGATATACTTATTCTTACAAAATACATAAGAAGGTTTATCTTCCAATTTCCAAATTTCTTTGGGGAAAAAATGAATCCTACCATGACATTAAATATTGGGATGATAAAAACTTTATAAAGATGACAAAATATTATGCACCTTACACAAAGGCAGAAATTACCTAGTATCTTGTTTGACACTCAGACTTAGTTCGTAGATACAGATGGAACCAAAGCAAGTTTAGAAACATATAAAAAGCAACTTTTTCAAAAGGCTATCTTTGACCCCAACCTTGATCCCATCTCTCTCCCTTTTCCCCACTCAACTAAATTTGGGAACACTATATTGAGATATTGAAAATAATACTGATTTTGTACAAATAATCTGCATGTAAATGTGATTACTTTAAAATTTCAAATTTACAACAAATATTAATCTTACCATCTGATCTTCTATTATTTTTCATTCAAAGGAAATAAAAGGATAAGTTTGCACCACCAACTAGAGTACCTGGTATTTTAGTGTACAATAAATAGCCTCATGTGCCCAAATCAGATTGATTCTAACAAAGAGAAAATTTCATTATGTTCAGTATGGTCCATTTTAAAAAGCAAAAACATAGGCAATGT
>SJYC01006178.1:0-15968 GCA_006408675.1 Madoqua kirkii
TCAAAGGAAATAAAAGGATAAGTTTGCACCACCAACTAGAGTACCTGGTATTTTAGTGTACAATAAATAGCCTCATGTGCCCAAATCAGATTGATTCTAACAAAGAGAAAATTTCATTATGTTCAGTATGGTCCATTTTAAAAAGCAAAAACATAGGCAATGTAGTTGATAAATGTTTCTAGCCAAACAGTTAAGTTTATAAATTGGGTGCCTAAATAAGCAACATCAGTAATTCAGTCATTCTATAAATATTTTAGTAATCTCTTATGCCAAACATAGCTCATAATTCAAAGACAGATAAATCATGATCCCTATCTTCAAGAAGTTGATAATTGAGTAAAAATAATCAGAAACACACAATACTATACAAGACAGAACTTAAAGAGAAATACAAAGAAACGGCTACATTAGTTCAGAAAAGAAATTGCTCCTAAAAAAATGCAATTGATTTTCTAATGTGTAAAACTGTCAAACTCAAATAATGTTGTTTAATTATTATCACACTCTGTCTCCCCAGAATCTCTCACTGGCCATTTTTCTTACAGAAACTTTACACTTTGCTGACTTCTCCCTGTTCTGTTTGATTCTTCCCAGTCATGTTTGTGCACCTCTCTTTCTCTGTAGACAGGTTAGATGCTGGCCTTCCCCCAGCATTTTATCAAGAATGATCCTCTTTCCTCTTTCACTCCTCCAGATGACCTGACTCATTGCCCTAATTCCCTTAACTATTTATTTACCAAAGTCTCCCAAGTCTGTAATTCCACTTAAGAACTGGACTCTGGACCACTGACCTGTATATGCAGCTCTTGACTGGACAGATCTATTTGGAGGCCCCATATTGCACATGAAATATGACAAATGGGAAATGTGACACGCTATCTTGTTCCTAAGTTATCTTTTAAGCCTTAATTTCCATTTCATTAATATAGCATTCACCTGGTTATCAGCCATCAACCTGGGAACCATTCTGTCTTTTTACTTCTATTTACCTACCATATCCAATACATTATAAGCCTAAGCCTATCTACTCTGTCAGCTAAGCATTCCCCAAATTCACCCAGTTCCATCAATGACTTAATTGCAATAACTTCCAATTTCACTTTTGATGTTCTAACTAAGGCTATATATGATTTCCTTACTGATTTTTTGGAAGCATAAATCTGATCACAGTAATATTTTAATTAAAATCCTTTGAGTAACCCCCAATACCACCTACAGAATAAAGTCCATAAGTTCCCCAATGCTACACAGGATTAGGACAAAAGTCTTCTACCAAGGTATACAAGATCTGGCTCTGGCTTCCCTGCTGGAGTGACCACAGCTCCACACACTCAAATGCCAGTTCCTTGAGGCTCCCAGAAGGGACTGTGCTATTCTTTTTCCTCTCAATGTCTTCTGCCCCACCCCTCAGGTTCTCCACTGGGTTAACCTCAAGACTTAGGTAATCACATCTATGATACACACTTCCCTGACACTTTCCCATCTCCCCTCTTCCTGGTAGAGTTAGTCATAAAATTGACAAAAGTAAACCATTATAGCACTTCCAAAGGGCTGTGATTATCTTTTCCTGTGTTCTTCAATAGTGCTAGCAAAGAGTTGGAAATTAATCAACACTAATTGACTACTATGGTCTTCCCAAACCTCAAGACTTAGGTAATCACATCTATGATACACACTTCCCTGACACTTTCCCATCTCCCCTCTTCCTGGTAGAGTTAGTCATAAAATTGACAAAAGTAAACCATTATAGCACTTCCAAAGGGCTGTGATTATCTTTTCCTGTGTTCTTCAATAGTGCTAGCAAAGAGTTGGAAATTAATCAACACTAATTGACTACTATGGTCTTCCCCGGTGGCTCACATGGTAAAGAATCTACCTGCAATGCAGGACACCCGGTTGGATTCCTGAGTCAGGAAGATCCCCTGGAAAAGGGAATGGCTACCCACTCCAGTATTCTTGCCTGGAGAATTCCATTGACAGAGGAGTCTGGCAGGCTACAGTCTATGGGATTGCAAACAGTCGGACACAACGGAGAGACTAACACTTACTGACTACTACGTGCTATTATAAACACATGCACATTCTACAAACTTTATACAGCTCTTCATTTAACAGCTCTCTAAAGCAGGCAATGAAGACAAGCTTTCACCTGATTAAAAGCTACTAATCATCTTGCGGGAAGACTGACTTCCTGTGGCTAGGAACAGCAAACTAGCTCTTAATTGTTAGGTCAAATAACTTTCAATCGCTTTTACGGTCCTGTAATCTTTGGGATTTTCATTACATTTCCATTTTTTTCTTCCGTCTTAAGTTCCATTTGTTGATTTGTTCGGTTTGTTGTAAACCGCAATTGCGAACACCATTCTTGATTCTAGTTTGCAAAATAAGAATATTTCTACTCAGCCTGGTGTAAAGCCAGTTTCACTCAAACCCTTTGGCATTAAAAAGAAATTGTCGCAGGCACAAGACGTCATCATTCTACTTTTACTAATGCTACCCGCGTTCCCTCTCTATAATAGATATTTTAAAGCGCTTACTGAGTGGGCACTGATTAACCGTTCTTTCAGATGAGAACGTGAACTCCATTTTTCAATTCCATGAGCAAAGGACCTTTGGGACTAGGAAGATAAACCTTTAAGATAGATTTTTCCAAGAGAGAAAAACTTCGGGATCAGCTGCTGAGCAGGGCTGTGCGAGACCCTTCCCTGGAGCTGCCGGAGCCTGTCACTCACCTGACTGGATGTCTGTATTGGGAAAGCTTTCCTGAGGCGTCCGTTATTCCGGGGCCATCTGGCATCTAAGGAGGTGTAAGGAAACGGATCGCAGTTATCACTCACCCCTTTCTAAAAAACTGCAAACCCGGGCGACCAAGCGTTCCTCCCGTCGGCAGGAAACGTGACCCCGGGGGCTCAGAAGCCTCCCTCCCGGCTCGATCCTCGCGTCCCAGGAGCGGCGGACGCACTCACCGCACAGCACAGACAAGGCCGCCGGCAGGGCCACCTGCGGGTGCGATAATACGCCAGGGGCAGGCCAGGCGCGCGTCTCCCCGGGGTCCCGCGTACCCTGCGCGGGTCGATCCACGGAGCCCCCGGGAGGCGCGGCCCGCCGCGCACGGCTCACTCACCGCCTCCAAGGCGTGGTGCGGTGCCTCCTGCTCCTTCTCTCCTCCGTCTTCAGCCACGGTCTCCAGAAGACTGCGGATCTGCGAGGTGGGGAGCACAAGGCGCGCAGAAACGATGCGAACCTAGACCCAGGAGACCTGACCGCGGCTGAGCCAGGGCGGGGAGGGTGTGGGGCTGGGAGAGCCGAGGGGAGGAGCCGGGAAGGCGCAGGCGGGAGGGATGGAGTGGGGTAAGCGCGAGGCGGGGCCAAGGCGCTGTATCCGGAGTCCGCACCCCTGTGCTGCATCGGAAGATCGGGAGCTGGCAGCGGGCGACAGAGGTGTGCGCCCTGGCCGCTTCCGCTCTCCGTACGTTTCGCGACCTCCATGGACAGGCTGGCCTCGGCACCCACTTGGTCCGAACCCAAAGCTTTATATAGCCCCCGAGGCCCGGAGCATCTTTACACTCTCGCTCCATGTCTCCCCTGCTGGCGGAGTAAACAAAAAGGCCGCGCGTGAAGGCGCTGCGGCCCGAACCGGGGGGACGAACGCGTGCAACTCCCAAATGGCCCGGGAAGCTGTTTTGCTAAGCGATTGTTAATCACTCTTTCACCCTTGGCTGCGGGGGTGGGGTGGGGTACAACATTCCTCAGAGCATCCAATTTCCAAGTGATGAGGCTAGGAGGGGTTAAACCTAAGCGGTTCTACACGTTTTGTGTATTTCTGCAAAAAAGGCCAAGTGGCAGATCATTGCTCCATCGTCCCATGGCTTTTGGCTTTTCGCAGATGTCATTGGTTCTGGACTCCTTAGGAAAGGAATATATTTTTGTTTGTTTAGTTTCTTCTTCTTCTTTTTTTTAAATATATTTTAAAATTATTTGTTTGGCTGCACCAGGTGGTGGTTTCAGCGTGTGGGATCTAATCTCCAGACCAGGGATGGAACCGTGTCCCCTTGTATCAGGAGCCTGGCTTTGCAGCCATTAGATTACCAGGCAAGTCCCCTGTTTGTTTCTTAATATATAGACAGACCGACTTCCCTAGTGGCTCAGACGGTAAAGCGTCTGTCTACAATGTGGGAGACCTGGGTTTGATCCCTGGGTCAGGAAGTTCCCTGCAGAAGGAAATGGCAACCCACTCCAGTGCTCTTGCCTAAAAAAATCCCATGGATTGAGGAGTCTGGTGTCCATGGGGTCTCAAAGAGTCTGCCACAACTAAGGGATTTCACTTTCACTTATATAGACAGACTAGGTTTCTACATCTGCCTATTATTATTTGAAGATGAAAGGTTTGCAAGAGGTAAATTATAAAAGGCATGTTCCAACCTAGAGGACCAGAGAGTGAAGTCATAGGATTTGGACCTAGAGCTCACCCAATATCTTATCAGTGTCTTCTAAAATAAGTCTTGAGTGTCATTTATACAATTCTGTCACTCTTGGAATTTTGCCACTCGATGATAATTAGCAAATTTTTTTGTGGGTGATGGCTGTGTTTAGAATAATAATGAAATCTTGAAAAATTATGATGTAGAACCAGTTAACCCCTCTGTGCCTGTGTCTCTTTTTAAATTTCTTACTTATCATAGAGGTCCATGAAACTTGTAATAATTTTTGTTCAAAATAGCTGAACTTCCTCTTGAAAGTTGTAGAGAAAAACACCAAATGTAAGCTGTAATGTTTCTGCTAGTCATTCAATTACTGTGTAGGAAAGAAATCCAATTAATACCCAAGAACCTATAATGATCTACCTGTCAGAAAGGTGAACTAGGGTTTGCTTCAGATAATGAAATCAGTAAGGATAGGTATCTAATGCAAGTTTCAGTGCCCTAGATTTACTGTTAGGCTAAATAAAATGAAACTTACAGAATAGTTGCCACAGTGCCTGACACACAGTAAGCTCTCTATGAATTTTAAGTTACATAAAAAATGTAACCCTTAGCAGATGCTAAACTATCTGAGGAAAAGGCTTATCTTTTCCATTTTGTAAACATCTTTTAGGGTGTCTGTAATATGCTGAGTTCTGTGCTTTCCATGTATAATTGCAGTAAGATATCCTCCTATTCTCAAGAGGATCACAGCCAGGCCATCTATGGCTATCACAGTGGCTGTATGAGCAAAGGTTTTTAAAAATTGCCACATTTGATAGCAAAAGCACATTTTAAGCAAAGAAGTAGTATCGGGAGAGAATTGATGTGTGTCAAAACCAGAAAAACCTTCTTAAAGTAAAAGGAACCCAAACTGGAATTTCTAGAAGGATCTGTTGAGGACTAATGGACTGTGTGTGTGTGTGTGATGCAAGAGTGGAAGGACCAATGCCTCAAGGGGTTAGGTGTTGCTGGAGCAAAGTTGTGGTTGAGGAGAGTGAAAAGGCTTGGAGTATTAAGAGTCTAACATACCATGACAAAGCATTTCAGCTTTATTTTGTAAGCATTGGTGAGAGATTTTAACAGGAGAGTGGAATAATCAAAGTTCGTTTTGTAAAAGTTGCTCTGACAGCCATATGGATTTAGGGAACCCTGATACTAGAGACAACTACCCCACAACTGCACTCATCTCATGTGCTAGTAAAGTAATACTCAAAATTCTCCAAGCCACGCTTCAACAGTACGTGAACCGTGAACTTCCAGATGTTCAAGCTGGTTTTCGAAAAGGCAAAGGAACTAGAGATCAAATTGCCAACATCCGCTGGATTATGGAAAAAGCCAGAGAGTTCCAGAAAAACATCTATTTCTGCTTTATTGACTATGCCAAAGCCTTTGACTGTGTGGATCACAATAAACTGTGGAAAATTCTGAGAGAGATGGGAATACCAGGCCACCTGACCTGCCTCTTGAGAAACCTATATGCAGGTCAGGAAGCAACAGTTAGAACTAGACATGGAACAACAGACTGGTTTCAAATGGGAAAAGGAGTATGTCAAGGCTGTATATTGTCACCCTGCTTATTTAACTTCTATGCAGAGTACATCATGAGAAACGCTAGGCTGGAAGAAGCACAAGCTGGAATCAAGATTGCCAGGAGAAATATCAGTAACCTCAGATATGCAGATGACACCACCTTTACGACAGAAAGTGAAGAGGAACTAAAAAGCCTCTTGATAAAAGTGAAAGTGGAGAGTGAAAAAGTTGGCTTAAAGCTCTACATTCAGAAAATGAAGATCATGGCCTCTTGTCCCATCACTTCATGGGAAATAGGTGGGGAAACAGTAGAAACAGTGTCAGACTTTATTTTTGGGGGGCTCCAAAATCACTGCAGATGGTGCCATGAAATTAAAAGACGCTTATTCTTTGGAAGAAGGGTTATGACCAACCTAGATAGCACATTCAAAAGCAGAGACATTACTTTGCCGACTAAGGTCTGTCTAGTCAAGGCTATGGTTTTTCCTGTGGTCATGTATGGATGTGAGAGTTGGACTGTGAAGAAGGCTGAGCACTGAAGAATTGATGCTTTTGAACTGTGGTGTTGGGGAAGACTCTTGAGAGTCCCTTGGACTGCAAGGAGATCCAACCAGTCCATTCTGAAGGAGATCAGCCCTGGGATTTCTTTGGAAAGAGTGATGCTAAAGCTGAAACTCTAGTACTTTGGCCACCTCATGTGAAGAGTTAACTCATTGGAAAAGACTCTGATGCTGGGAGGGATTGAGGGCAGGAGGAGAAGGGGACGACCGAGGATGAGATGGCTGGATGGCATCATCACTGATTCTATGGACGTGAGTCTGAGTGAACTCTGGGAGTTGGTTATGGACAGGGAGGCCTGGTGTGATGTGATTCATGTGGTCACAAAGAGTCGGACACGACTGAGCGACTAAACTGAACTGATACTAGAGAAAAGACATCATTTACAAACTCACTGAAATATTTCAGTCAACAGACAATGAGAAGATGTATACTAAGGTTGGAAATAAAAGAAAATATTTGAGGGGTACTTGGAAAGTGAATCTACGGAACTACCTGATTCAAGAATATGGGTGGACACGAACATGAAGTCTAGATATGCTTCCAGATGTCTAGCCTGCTTGACTGGGTGATGTTGATGGCTCAGAAAACACAAAGAAAATGGAATACAGGAATAAGAGCAGGTGAGAAGAGCATGTTCCTTCATTCTGTTAATAGTACTCAGGGAAACAGCAATCAATCTTTTTTGGATTTTGAATCATTTAGGCCCAGCTGATCCAAACAGCAATAACAACAAACTCCAAAAAATATTAGATTTATTTCTTACTCAAGTCATATATATATATATATTTTTATATATATATATTTTATTTGATGAGAGATTGACACATAATCTTCACTTAAGGATAAAAAGTTTGGAGCCTGTTTCTTCTGGAATATTATTGCCACTTGGCATCACATGGGGAAGGGAATACAATTAATAGAATTTAGAAGGCTTAGGAACATACACTGAGCAGATACCTAGAAGACAACAGAAATATGAGATCTGGAGTTTAGTGGAGAGTTTAAAGATATAAATGTGGGAATCCTTTTAAAAAAAGAAGAGGTGGAAATTAAAATGATAGGAATTGATTAGTTTTCCCATGGAAATTTTGTAAGTGAGACCACGACCAAGGACAGAGCTCTGAAAACCAAAATGAGAAGATACGCAAAACTAAATAAAACAAAATGGAAAAGAACAAACACTTACTGTAAAAGAATGGTGAAGGTGGCAGAAGGTCATTACTAGAGCAAGGTGTAATGGAAACACAGGAGGAAAGAATTCCAACAAGGAAGGAAAGATCGGAGGTATTAAGTGATACCAAGGGGTTTATAAGTGACTTTAAAACAACATATTAAGTGTATGGAGGTAGAAAATTCTTTTTTACAGTAAGTTGAGACGTGAAGAAATGAAACTGTGAGATGATGTTACCATTTTACAGGGGATAAAAAGAGAGAGGGGGAAGGCTGGATCAGTGGAGGGATTTTGGTTTTGGTGTGTAAGAGACAGGAGAACGTTGGTAAGATGAAGAGAGGAAGCAGGGAGGAGAAGTATCTACAAAGAGAAAGCACTGGGCCCGCTTGATAGCTCGTGGTCCTTTAGGAGGAAGGAAGCAAGGAGATCAATAGCCCTCAGGAGGATTTTCATATGATTGGAGAGTATGTTTTAGTGATAACAGTAATCCAGGCCTGGGAACAAATCAAGAAAGCAGATCCAATCAAGGGGACTAGAAATGGTGTGGGGAAGGATGGGTGTATTGTGATGAGGAGAAATAAATCCTAAAGGACTTCAGTTGTCTTAAAATGGTGAAGAAAATAAGAATGAATTGCTAGAAGGAAAAAAGGAAGAACCAATGATAAATAAATATTTTAAAAAGAAAATAGGGAAGGATTTATATTTGATCAAACTTAGGTAAACTGAGAAATAGAAATATGGATTATTAAAACTACAGGATCATAAACTTTCCACTTATACATTTATTCCATTTATGCCATCTATTAATACAGATATTATTATACAGTGAGATTATACAGTACTTCTCTTTCTCTATCTGACTTATTTCACTTAGAAAAACATCCTCAAGGTGCATTCATGCTGTTGCAAATGACGGGATTTCCTTCATTTTTATAGTTGCTCATTGAGAGGTTTTTTGACTACTGATTCATCTTCTTTTTTAATAGTGGTTCTGCTCAGATTTTCTATTTTTTCATGATTCAATCTTGGTAGGTTGTATGTTTCTAGGAAATTATCCATTCTAAAATATGTACTTTATATAACATATCAATATGCTTTCCATAACACATCAGTGATAATTAAAGTTAGGATGAAACATGTATACTATCATATAAGAAATGAAGCACCACTCTATGTTCAATGGAGGATACAGGATGCTTGGGGCTGGTGTACGGGGTGATCCGGGGAGATGGTGTGGGGTGGGAGGTGGGAGGGGGCTTCGGCATTGGGAGATCGTGTACACCTGTGGCTGATTCATGTCAGTGTATGGCAAAACCATTATGGTGTTGTAAAATAGAATAAAGTTTTTAATTAAAAAAAATAAAGTTAGGATGAAAAATATTAAAACCTTAATTCCTTCAACAAATATTTGTTGAACACCCACTGTGTGCCAGACACTGTTCTAGCCGCTCAGATGTCAGTGGATAAAACAGACAAAATTCCTTGCCTTCAAGGAGCTTATATTCTAACAGACATCTTAGCTACCAGCTTTTACATTTTACCTTAAATCGATATTATAAATTCACCTTATACATGGTATATGTGGACCCAGTATGCTTTTTAAAAAAAAACTTTGGATTTATGAATGACTACAAGATGAAAGAAAGTGGGCATGTCCTGGAGAAAGGATGCCAGATGAGAGTCACTGAGTAAGAAGTATGGAAAAAATCGAGACCACATTAGAAAAAATGGACAAGGGCTTCTGTCTTATCCAGAAAATAATAACCAGCAAAAATAAAAATTAGACCTTGAGCTAATTTCCCATTTTGAATGTGACCTGATGTTTCCCTGCTCTTTTTGATGGACAGGACGACCTCAACTTGGGCATGACTTACTCTCCACTTAGAGACGGTTGAGAAGCTGCCCTGTACAGGGATGGAGGGAAGATAGGGACTCACAGCTGCCATTGCCACCACATGCCTCCTGAGTGAGACCTGTTTGCTTGTTCAAAAGCAGGGCCAGTCTCAGTTCTTATATATTCTCTCTCTTTTAATTTATTTTTTTAACTTCTTATTTTATATTGGAGTGTAGATGATTAACAGTGTGATAGTTTCAAGTGGACAGCAGAGGAACTCAGCCATACATATACACGTATCCACTCATGTCTGAATTCCCCACCCATCCAGGCTGCCATATAACACTGAGCAGAGTTCCCTGTGCTATAGTCCTTATTGATTATCCATTTTAAATATAGCAGTGCCTACACATCTCCTTTTACCCATGATCTTATGAATATTACTTTTTAAAGTTATAATATCTCTCTGCTTAGCTGACTCTTTTGTAAAAGATTGTACATACAAAATGCTCCTTTCTGGGAAAAGAATTCATTTTTGTGTGAATGCCAACAGAAACAAACTTGTTAACATTTTTGGTATTTTATTTCAATGATGTAATTATGTTTTCACACATAAAACCTGTGAAAAAGGCAGTATAAAACCTGAACAAGAGGGAGAGGAGAGTGAATTTCAAAAGGGAGGGGGTATATGTATACCTATGGTGGATTCATGTTGAGGTTTGACAGAAAACAGCAAAATTCTGTAAGCAATTATCCTTTGATTAAAAAAAAAATTAAAAATCTGAATATAATATGTATGAGAGATCTTTTCAAAGAGATGTAATTTTTTAAAATTCACTTACTTTATTTATGGTTAAGGAAATATGATGGTATCAATAGCTTTAAAGATCTAAAAGGTTATTCTTTGTAGAAAATTGTTTCATCCCCACTCTGAATTATGTACACTAAAAAACTGTTAATGTTGTTGTTGTTTAGTCAGTTAGTCATATCTGACTCCTTTGTGATCCCATGGACTGTAGTCTGCCAAGTTCTTCTGTCCATAGGATTTCACAGGTAAGAATACTGGAATGGGTTGCTATTTCCTTCTCCAGGGGATCTTCCCAACCCAGAGACCAAACCCACATCTCCTGCATTGCAGGTGGTCTGAACCACTGAGGAAGGCCCAAAACTGTTAATAGTAGTGTATATTTTCTAAAGCTAAATTTTGTATTCATAGTCTTAGTAACACAAAAAAGATTTATCCTGTACTGTTGGGATGGGTATGAAACAATATACATTATGGATATGAAGCAATATACATTATGTATGAAGCAGTATACTTTGTGATGGAAGAGCATTAAAGAATGGCTTCCTAATCATACTCAGCCTGGACTTGAGGAACTAAACACTGCAATCAAAATCAAGTCTTTTTCTTAATCTTTTTTTTTTTTTTTTGGCTGCACCAGACAGCAGGTGGAACTTACCTGACCAGGAATCAAACCTGTGCCCCCTGAAGCAGAGCACAGAACCCTGATCACTGGACCACCGGGGAAGTCCTCAAGCCTATTTAGATATTTCTGATAGGCTGGTTTTTAAAACATGCATCTTTGTAGAAAAAGTGATTGTTAGAATGGCTATGATCACTTTAGAATTTCTTTTAAAGCAGACATTTTATTTATCCTGGTCTCTGGACAGTTGCGGTTCCACATGAATGGATCATCCATGGCAATCAGAGCAAGTTATTTAGAGGAGATTGTGCTGGGTCTGTAGTAAGGACATAGGCCTCCAAAGCATCAAGTGCATGACAGACTATCTGCGAGGTCTCTACTACTGCCGATTTGCCAGAACTAAGACCTCACATTGAGGCCATTATAAAAGGAACTTTTATAATGAATCACCCTAACTTGAGATAGATCCAAAAACCAAGCCAGTGTGCTCAAGAAGCTAGGAATTTTATTTTACATTATTAGAAAGTCAAACACATGAAAGTATTCTAAACTCAATAGTAAGCTAAAATTCTCTTTTTTCCTTTACAGTTGAATTGGCACTTCTATGATCAACATTTTATGTCAATAAAATTTTGTTTGAGGTAGTTGACTTAATAGAGGTCTTTTTTTCAATCTGAAGATCAGATTCTTTGGGAAAGGTAGCATTTCCAAGCTTGAGGCATTTGAGAACCTTCCCAGGTTTAAGATAAAGATAACAGTTGTGGCAAAAAACTGAAAACTGAGCAGAGTGAGTCTGTGTTGTTTTTAACCAAGAAGGTGCTCACAGATGGCTCAGAGAGAGATTTAGCAACTCTGTGCTAGTCACACCCGTACATGGGAATATCTTCATTGAAAACACAGACTCCAGGTCACTCTTTCAGTAACTTGCTTACTTCGTTAATGACAACAAAGTATAATATTTAATGGCCTAGGGACCTCCCCGGCCATCCAATGGTTAAGACTTCAGCTTCCAGTGCAGGAGCTGTGGTGTGGATCCTTGGTTGGGAAGCTAAGATCCCACATGCCTTGAGGCCAAAAAACCAAAACCTGAAACGAAGCAATATTTTAACAAATTAATTAAGACTTTAAAAATGATCCATATCAAAAAAAACTTAAAAAAATGTTTACTGGCCTAAAATATTCCATGCTTTGTTTTATAATTACAGTTGGATGTGTATTATTATAATCATCATGAGAGTTCATGAGAAATGGTTCCCATTCAGAGTATATTGAAGATGCAAAAGTATTGCAAGTTCTCGCCAGCCTCATTTCTTGACACTTCTAAACTGTGTTAATCCTAGATTAAATTATTAGGTTAATTCCTCATACCTAATAAATTATCTGAAATGAAAACACAATATGTAAAAAAAAGCATTCATTTGGCATTAAAAGAGATTGATCTGTCTGTGTTTTAGAGTGTTTTACCACATCTGACACCTTATGTGAAATATCCATTAATTATATAGTTACAATGTCCTATATTATTACATGTCAATGACCAAAATATGATAAGCACCAAGATTCAAGTTTAAATTTTGCTTTCAGATTATAACATGATCAAGTTTTCTTTCCCAAGAAAACTTTCTCAATTAAATATCTGTTGATCAGCCACTATGTATCAGACACTGTATTAAACTTTTAGTACACAGTGTAAAATAAGGCCAACATGTTTTCCAGCTCTTATACTGCTTATATTCTAGTTGGGAAACAGAAAATAAACAAATGCATGCACAAGAAATTACAGATTTGCAAGAGTGCTATAGATGGAATTAGAAGAGTAATTTAATATAAAGTAATCGGAGGAAGCCTCTTTTAAACAGGGTGATCAGGAAAGGCCTCTGAAGAGATGACATATAAGCTGAGTCTTGAAGGAAAAATGCCAGAGGATTATTTCCTGAATGAACTATAAATCATTCCTGCTGTATCCAGACCATATAGGATCATAGCAGAAAATATTAGCTGCTCTTGTGGCTCATACTGTTGTGAGAGACCAGACAGCTGTTGTGTGGGTTATTCCAGAAGACAAAGAACATATTGAATAGTATTTTTCTGTATTTGTTTCTGACGTTTGTTAATGACTTAGAGAATTACTTGGATTATAGAATGAAATTTATATTCTTCAAATACATAAATATTTCCAGTTTAATGGGGAGTCAAATTTTAACTGAAAGCATTAAGTGTAAAAGGTATGATGCTATAATATATCAGCAGTGACGTGTGCAGAATAATTTAAGGAAACAAAAGTGTAGTAGTAGCAGATTGAGTAGAATTAACTTTTTGTTATTATTGAATAAATTATATATTACAAGCTAAGAATGAGCTATCAGTAAAAAGTTAAACGAGACTTTGTTTATCTTTAATGCACCTAAAACATTCATTAGGCACTCTATGACAACTGACTAATTAAAATAAGGAAAACAGACAGATATGATATCTCTGGATTTTTTTTTTTTTTTTTTTTTGGCTGAGCCATGTGTCATCTAGGATGTTAGTTCCCTGACTAAGGATCAAACCCTTGCCCCGTGAAGTGGAAGTGCAGATTCTTAACCACTGGCCCACCCAGGAAGTCCTAAAATGTCTCTGAATTTTATATTTTGTGTTGGCCAAAAACTTCATTTGTGAGGTGGTACAGAAAATCCAAATAGACTTTTTGGCAAACCGAATATTATTCCATAACAGTCTTGGGGACCACAATGAGACATTTCAATTGTCACGATTATGCAGGAACCTACTGGTTCCCTAGTCCATAGCTATTCCCCATTCCCACTCTCATTTTTACTGAAAGAACCCCATTTTGTGCCAATATCAAGAGGTCAGATGTTTTTGGAAAAGCTATGTCCTTCTTCAACCACAAAGAGAGAATCGTGATTGGTTTCAATCAATCATGGTAACCTCCAATTCCACTATCCCAGGATTGGTTTGAGCTTCTCCACTGGCCAGGGGTTGGTGATTTACTTCTGACACATGATGTTTGAAAACAAGTTAGCGTTACAGTGGCAGGGTAATTTCAGGAAAAATCTTTCTTGCTGTCTAAAAGAAACACATGGGAAAAAATATATCACTCTTCTATGTTCTCTCTCTTGATCTTATATTTACTTTTGATGTCAGTATTTGGGGCTGATACGAATGGATATGAGCTAGGATCCAGAAACTAACAGGTTAGAAGGATATAAGGATCCTGGGAACATTTTAATGCAATTGAGGTTATCAAATAATCCTCAGTGGAAATACTCAACATCTGGTTCCTTATATAAAAACAGTAATTTTCTTATTTCAATTTTAGCCTCTTTTAGATGAGTTTTAGTTATTTGCAGCAGTGTGTATCTTCATTCAATGCCTACGTCTATTCTCAGTTAGTGTTTAGTAGATTAACTGAGTATATTCTTTTATAATCTAGATATAAAATTGACTTTGTATTTCATATACATATGGTAAAATACTCTTCTCAGCAATGGGATGAGTAGTCACCAGGCAATGCTCCTTGTATGTGTGTGTGTGCTCAGTCATGTCTGAGTCTTTGTGACCCCAAGGACTGTAGCCCACCAGGCTCCTCTGTCCATGGAATTTTCCCAGGCAGGTATACTGCTGCCATACTGATCCTCCTCCAGAGGATCTTCATGGCCCAGTAATTGAACCCACATCTCCTGTGGCTCCTGCATTGCAGGTGGATTCTTTACTAATGAGACACTGGGGAAGCCTGCTCCTCATATAGGTATATTCAAATTCTTATCATTATCTCACTGATCCTTAAAATCTTTGTGGTAGAGAAAATGTTTTTTAGTAGTTCTCTCTTTTGAAAGATTAGATTGGAATTTACCAAGCAAGATATTATCTAAAGTGGTTCTTAATACTTTTAGTCTCAGGACCCCTTTAAACTCCTAAAAATTATTGAGAATAATTATTTGAACTGTGGTGTTGGAGAAGACTCTTAAGAGTCCCTTGGACTGCAAGGAGATCCGACTAGTCCATCCTAAAGGAAATCAGTCCTGAATATTCATTGGAAGGACTGATGCTGAATCTGAAACTCCAATACTTTGGCCATCTAATGCGAAAAACCGACTCATTGGAAAAGACCTTGATGCTGGGAAAGATTGAAGGCAGGAGGAGAAGGGGAAGACAGAGGATTAGATGGTTGGATGGCATCACCGATGGGATGGACTTGAGTTTGAGTAAGCTCTGGGAGTGGGTGATAGACAGGAAATCCTGGTGTGCTGCAGACCATGGGGCCACAAAGAGTTAGACATGACTAAATGACTGAACTGAACTGATTTCAAAATGAAAAGTTAAGAGCCCCAAGGACCTTTACTTAATGTGGATTATATCTGTCAATAGTTACTGTATTAAAAATTAAAAGTAAGAACATTTCAAGCTATGTATATTTATTCCTTTAGAATACCAATATCCTGTTGCATATTAATATAAAATACATATTTTACAAAAATAACTTTTTTCTAAACTAATTTCTTTTGAAAAGCTCTTTAATATTTAAGTTTATAGAAATTGATTGGCTTCTCTTGTCTACTCTGCATTCAGTCTGTTGCAGTATGTCATCCTGGTCGAAGTACATGAAGGAAATATGGTCTCAAACAAGTATGTTTGGAAAAGAAAGCATTTTTTTAAATCTTTACATGCATTCTAGAGATTCCATAGAAGTCCTGCATACTTTATAACCCACTAATCTAACATGGTCAGATGACACCAACAAGACTTTAAGGACTTTAACTGTTTTGTTTTCCATCATCAAGTTCAGTTCAATTCAGTTGCTCAGTAGTGTCCAGCTCTTTTCAACCCCATGAATTGCAGCACGCCGGGTCTCCCTGTCTATCACCAACTCCTGGAGTTCACCCAAACCTGCGTCCATCTAGTCGGTAATGCCATCCAGCCATCTCATTCTTGCCATCCCCTTCTCCTCCTGCCCTCAATCCCTCCCAGGGTCAGAGTCT